>JARSSU010011852.1:0-30632 GCA_029619165.1 Eurosta solidaginis
GCGCCTACCCACTGCCGGTTTACGACGCACTCAGGCCGAACAAAATGCTTACATGTATAGCAATGATTGATATATTGATGTCTGAAAAATCATTGAGATCGGTGGTATACATAGTATATATCTCATAAAACCGATTGTTCAGATAAGAAACTGTGCACAATTTCTTCCCCATTTTAACAGCTAGAAGCTTCAAATTTCACCAAATGCTTTCGTGTATAGTATATATTGTTGTCTGCAAAATCATTGAGATCGGTGGTATATATAGTGTATATCTCATACAACCGATTGTTAAGATAAGAAACTTTGCGCAATTTCTGCCCCATTTTAACAGCTAGAAGCTTCAAATTTCACCAAATGCTTACGTATATAGCGTATATTTTTCTTTGAAAAAATCATAGAGGTCGGTGGTATATATATATATACTTCATATAAACTGTCATTTTGCCCCTTTTTTACGGATAGAAGCTTCAAAATTCATCAAATTTCATCAAATAGTTACGTTTACGTCATATATTTTTGAAATTCGTGATTCGTAGTCATAGTTTTTACATTCAGACCACAAAAAACGTGAAGCTTTGCATCCTCACACAAAGTACCTACCTATTTTTATACCTTTCATGAAAATGAAATGGTATATTAATTTCGTCACGAAACCCAAAATTGTACGTCCTTAAAGGAAAATAGATAGACCCACCATTAAGTATGCCGATATAATCAGGTTGAAGAGCTGAGTTGATTTAGCCATGTCCGTCTGTCTGTCTGTCCGTCTGTCCGTCTGTCTGTTTGTATGCAAACTAGTCCCTCAATTTTTGAGATATCTTCATAAAATTTGGTGAGCGGGTGTATTTGGGTGTCGGGTGGATTTCGCGCCCCATTTTAACAGCTAGAAGCTTCAAATTTCACCAAACGCTTACACGTATAGCATATATTGATATCTGAAAAATTCATTGAGATCGGTGGTATTCATAGTATATATCACATACAACCGATTGTTCAGATAAGAAACTTTTCGTAATTGCTGCCCTATTTTAAGAGCTAGACGCTTCAAATTTCAACGAATGCTTACGTATATATCATATATTGTTGTCTGAAAAAATCATACAGATCGGTGGTATATATAGTATATATATGGTGTATATATAGTATATATATAGTATATATGTATATATAAATTTTTCGCAATTTTAGCCCCATTTTAACAGCTAGAAGCTTCAAATTTCACCGAATTATTATGTATATGGCATATATTGTTGTCTGAAAAAAATCATAGAGATCGGTTGTATATATAGTATATATCTCATACAACCGATTGTTCAGATAAGAAATTTTCGCAATTTCTACCCCATTTTAAACAGCTATAAGCTTCAAATTTCACCGATTGCTTGCGTATATAGTATATATTGTTGTGTCAAAAAATCATAGAGATCGGTGATATATATAATATATATATGATGGTATATATAGTATGATGGTATATATAGTATATATATATTTTTTTTGCGACTTCGGCCCCCATTTCAAATTTCACCAAATGCTTACATGTATAGCATATATTGATGTCTGAAAAAATCATTGAGATCGGTGGTATACATAGTATATATCTCATACAACCGATTGTTCAGATAAGAAACTTTGCGCAATTTCTTCCCCATTTTAACAGCTAGAAGCTTCAAATTTCCACCAAATGCTTACATGTATAGTATATATTGCTGTCTGAAAAAATCATTGAGATCGGTGGTATATATAGTATATATCTCATACAAACCGATTGTTCAGATAAGAAACTTTGCGCAAATTTCTGCCCCCATTTTAACAGCTAGAAGCTTCAAATTTCACCAAATGCTTACGTATATAGCGTATATTTATGTCTGGAAAAAATCATAGAGATCGGTGGTATATATATTATATACTTCATATAAACTGTCATTTTTGCCCCTTTTTTACGGATAGAAGCATCAAAATTTATCAAATTTCATCAAATAGTTACGTTTACATCATATATTTTGAAATTCGTGATTCGTAGTCATAGTTTTTACATTCAGACCACAAAAAACGTGAAGCTTTGCATCCTCACACAAAGTACCTCACCTATTTTTATACCTTTCATGAAAATGAAATGGTATATTAATTTCGTCACGAAACCCAAAATTGTAAGTCCTTAAAGGAAAATAGATAGACCCACCATTAAGTATACCGATATAATCAGGTTGAAGAGCTGAGTTGATTTAGCCATGTCCGTCTGTCTGTCTGTCCGTCTGTCCGTCTGTCTGTTTGTATGCAAACTAGTCCCTCAATTTTTGAGATATCTTCATAAAATTTGGTGAGCGGGTGTATTTGGGTGTCCGATTAGACATTTGTCGGAAACGGCCGGATCGGACCGCTATAGCATATATCCTCCATACAACCGATTTTTCAGAAAAAGAGGATTTTTGTAATATCTTACTTAATTTAACAGATTGAAGCTTCAAACTTCACCATATAATTTCGTATATTGCACATATTGTTGCCTGAAAAAATTGATGAGATCGGTCGTATATATAGTATATATCCCCCACAACCGATTGTTCAGATAAGAAACTTTTCGTAATTGCTGCCTCATTTTAAGAGATAGAGGCTTCAAATTTCAACGAATGCTTACGTATATATCATATATTGTTGTCTGAAAAAATCATACAGCTCGGTGGTATATATAGTATATATATGGTGGTATATATAGTATATATATATAGTATATATAAATATTTTCGCAATTTTAGCCCCATTTTAACAGCTAGAAGCTTCAAATTTCACCGATTGCTTACGTATATAGTATATATTGTTGTGTCAAAAAATCATAGAGGTCGGTGATATATATAATATATATGATGGTATATATAGTATGATGGTATATATGTATATACATATATATATATATTTTTTTTTGCGATTTCGGCCCCATTTTAACAGCTAGAAGCTTCAATTTCACCAAATGCTTACATGTATAGCATATATTGATGTCTGAAAAAATCATTGAGATCGGTGGTATACATAGTATATATCTCATACAACCGATTGTTCAGATAAGAAACTTTGCGCAATTTCTTCCCCATTTTAACAGCTAGAAGCTTTAAATTTCACAAAATGCTTACGTGTATAGTATATATTGTTGTCTGAAAAAATCATTGCGATCGGTGGTATATATAGTATATATCTCATACAACCGATTGTTCAGATAAGAAACTTTGCGCAATTTCTGCCCCATTTTAACAGCTAGAAGCTTCAAATTTCACCAAATGCTTACGTATATAGCGTATATTTTTGTCTGAAAAAATCATAGAGATCGGTGGTATATATATTATATACTTCATATAAACTGTCATTTTTGCCCCTTTTTTACGGATAGAAGCTTCAAAATTCATCAAATTTCATCAAATAGTTACGTTTACGCCATATATTTTTGAAATTCGTGATTCGTAGTCATAGTTTTTACATTCAGACCACAAAAAACGTGAAGCTTTGCATTCGTCACACAAAGTACCTACCTATTTTTATACCTTTCATGAAAATGAAATGGTATATTAATTTCGTCACGAAACCCAAAATTGTAAGTCCTTAAAGGAAAATAGATAGACCCACCTTTAAGTATACCGAATAATCAGTTGAAGAGCTGAGTTGATTTAGCCATGCCCGTCTGTCTGTCTGTCCGTCTGTCGTCTGTCTGTTTGTATGCAACTAGTCCCTCAATTTTTGAGATATCTTCATAAAATTTGGTTCAACGTAAGAAAATTAAAACATGGGATAATATAAATTTCAATTCAATTTAGAATAAATCTTAATACAAAATCATAAAAGGAATCAAAAAATTAGTATTGTACTAACTCTGGTCTTAAAAAAATGCTTTGATTCCGTAAGGTATTCAGCCAAAGCAGAAAAAAAAATCGCATGCTATAATAGAATTGAGACCGAACGCATGTACGTGTATACAAATATACGTGGATATGTTTATTAATTGACATTCACTCACCTGTTGGCCATCGCTGATGTTGGCGCCAGCATACAATCGGGAAACCTAGGGTGGGGTGGAGAAATAAGCCTAAAAAGAATCTCATAGATATTTGTGTGCCCGTTCGCCTTCCTTCTATGCGATACCAAACGGAAACAACAAAAACCCTAACTAACATTCAAAACCTAATGTTCACGAAACTTACTTAAGTTCATTTACATATGTAGGCCGGTATGCATATACGTATGTACATATATACATAGTATGCAATCATACCAGCATACGTACACAGCTTAGGGCAGTTTGTCAAAACAAAACCATAAGATCGCATGAGAGAGGAACGCAAAAGAAACGCAAAAGAATGCAAAATAAATAATTATGCAAAAATGCGTAAGAAACAAAGCGACTTAGGCAAATCGAGAAAACAATAAAAAAATATGTAGTAATAAGAAAAAAAAACTCTTAAACTTTAGAGAGTGGTTAAAGCTAGTTGGCGAACATATTGTACAAAAAGACACGATGTGATCGCCTGCGTTGTCTTCCTCAGCAGCTGCTCTCGGTCATATCCACTATCGCACCGCAGCACTCTCTCTCCGAAGTTCTCTCTGTATTTGTTACTTGGTCAGCTCTGTCTAAGTGATCCAAATGTTCCGCCGTTTCTGCCTTATTATATATTTCCTATTTCTTTGCTTCCTTTAATGCAATTTAGGTCACTGACCTCTTTCCGGTTCAATCACGGAAACAGCTGTTGACGGTAGCTTATATGGCCAATACCCTATGCCGGTAGACCGTTGGCCTACATAAAAAATCTACAGTTTGTGTGTTGTTGTTGTTGGTACAACACGGTTCTTTTGCTTGTCTATTGGTTGTGGGCGCCGCTATGTATGCTGGGGTTGTTGTTGTTATCCTCGGATTGGTGGTAAATCCAGGTTTTTAAACAAACCGAGATTCAGCCTTTTTGCCTCCCGCTGACAGGAATCTGCGAAATACACAAATGCACAAACAATGCAAGTTAAGTAATGTGAAATGCATATGCGTATGTACATATATTTATAGGTATAGCTCAGGCATGCTTAACCAACGAAACGATATCATTTCGTTACGATAATCAACGTTAATAAACGAAACGAAGTCATTTCGTTTCGTTTATTAACGTTAAGATCGTCAAATTAACGTTAACGAGGTCACTTCGTTTCGTTTATTAACGTTGATTATCGTAACGAAATGATATCGTTTCGTTGGTTAAGCATGCCTGGCTTAAACACATTCGAATACATACCTATGTATGTATGTCTACTTCATGCATTTTCAAGTGTGGTTAGATTTTATTTAAAATTTGTGATATTTTCGAATTTGAAAATAAATTTCGATTTAGCTAATTTTCACTAACCTAATTTTCACTTCTATGCTATCCTACCAAAACCGCGTATTTTAAAAGTTGTGATATTTTAGAATTCGCAAATAAATTTCGATTTGGCCAATTTTCACTAACTTAAATTTCACCTCTATGCTATCTTGCCAAAACCGCGTATGTTTGAAAATTGTGTTTATTCTTCTTTTCTATCATTCCAATTAACATTCCTAGCAATTTTTATTTTTTATTTATTTTTTTTCTATTTTTTTTTATTTTTATTTTACAATTACCTACACTTGAATTTGCACTTTATTTTTAAAAAGCAGGAAGTTACTTTATAGAAAAAAACTTACCTCGGTTTTTCTTTGGCGGGATGTTGCTGGACACAAGTATATGTTGTTGAAAGTTTTCTGGTTCCGGTAAGCTGTTGACCCTTTTGTTGGTTTTAACGTATCGGTCCGTTCACCGTTTACTTGTTGCACTGTAACAATTTATTTTTCTAGAAAATATAAAATTTTTTCTTTTGTCTTATTGTCACTTTACAACTCAGATTTTTTTTGGAATTTTTTTTTCGTACTGTAAATCTTATTACAGTTTTTTTTTCTCTTTCACTACACTTTGGCTTATTTTTATTTTTGTTTGCGACGCGCACACCGAACCGCATTAAATTGTGGACACCTTGACACTAAGTTCTTTTTGCTTCCGAAGGCTCTCAGGAGCCGATGGCTATCGGCGATCACACCGCTTGGTGTCGCGATGTAGTTCACTCAAACTGCCAGCTAATATCGTAACTATGCCTGCGCGTCGAGCTACCAATCCACGCTTCCACATACACCTATACACACGCTTTCACTCAGACGGTTGATTGGGGGATAACATAAACACACACAACATACATACAGATAATAAGGCTGTCGTTACAGGCTCGCATCCGCCGATGGTGCCTGGGCCATGGAGCGTGTGCGGAAGAAATTCGAACGCAGCCTTCCTAGTTCTTACTTTTTCAGCCCAATGTGTGGCTTCGTCCCACGACCCAAAGCCGGGCCTGTACTTTGGACTTTTCCCTCGAACATGACTGGGCGCCTCGTGTATATTCTCTGTATTAATGCCTATATCACAGGAAGAAGGAAAACTACGCCTATCACTGGGTGCCTAGATCTATCACTGGGGCATGGTATAAGAACTAAATACCTGAAAGACAGTCAATATGTAAACACAATTGTCAAGTCGATAAAACAGTAAGGTTAACTAACTAATATATAAATAAATAAATAGATTTATAGTCAAGTAATAAATAAAAATACCAGAAAGGCAAAAGTTGCATGAATCCATAAATTACAAAAAAATTGTATAAATAAAAAAATAAATAAATTAATAAATAAAGTCAAATATGATCTATTAGAGCTAGTTTTGTAGTCAAGTTTACGGACGTTCACTAACATATACTAACATGGATACATTCTAACAAACCTATGCTACAAAAATATCCTTAGCGTGGTATACCCCTACCCTTCTCTCAGAACTATCACCAAGTTCATATTAAGACTTGCCTATGGTCCTAAGGACGACGCATTGGACATGTTTCGGCCGAGCTTGGCATTGTAGCTGTCAATCTGTGAACTCTGTTTAAAATTTCGGCGGTATACCACTTGTCCAATTTTGAACTTAATGTCTTTTGCCCTGGTGTTATATACCTTTTCTCCTACTTTGTATGCTCGCTTTAGCTCGTCAAATATCTTATTCCTCAATGCTTGGTGCCTATCTCTTAGTTCAACTTCGCAGTCTACATCCTTTAAAGAAGCTATTCTTCGTAAAATGTCATACGAGGCGCCATGCTGTATCATGGGCATTCCGAATACGGCATAATACGGCGACTCGCCTATGGCGGTGTGTACCACACTTCGCAAGGCAAAGGCAGCATCACTCACGTGTTGATCCCACGTCTTTTGGTTCGATATACGCTCGTATCATTTGCAATACTGACCTATTAACTCGTTCAGCTGCATTTGCCTGAGGGGAGTAAAACGCCGTCCTAATGTGTTTGGTCCCGTATTTTTGTAAAAAGGAGGTAAAGATCTCCGAGACGAACTGTTTTCCGTTGTCTGTGTGTACGAATTCGGGGACTCCAAAAATGTGGAAAACTTCCTTCTCCAGAAATTGAACCACTTTGGCAGCTGTTGCTCGCTGCATAGGTTTAAGAAACACAAATTTACTAAAATGATCAAGACACACAAACATAAAAACATTTCCATCCTTAGAACGAGGATATGGTCCCATAAAATCAACATAAAGACGTTGGAAAGGTCGCTCCGTTATTTGTTGTTTGCCCATTGGTGGCTTACGAAAACTATTTTGGGTCTTTGTTTCTTTGCATATGACGCATTCTTTGACGCACTGTTGCACGTCGGAGACCATGCCTGGCCAAAGGTATTTCACTCGGGCAAGGGTTTTATGGATTCCTCCATGACCCGTAGACGGAGAGTAGTGCGCGGCTTCCACCAATCCTGACCGCAGCTCAACCGGTACCCAGAGCTTCCAGGTGTGGTCCTCTTGAAGTTCTCCCCCTCTATTAAGTTGTGTCCGTTTATAGATATATCCGTCTGATACGCAAAGATCAGGTAATTTGTCTTGGTCTTTCGTTATGGATTCTCTCAATCCACAGTATTCGTCGGTGTGAAAGTAAGGTGAGTGTCAAGGTGTCCCCAATTTAATGCGGTTCGGTGTGCGCGTCACAAACAAAAATAAAAATAAGCCAAAGTGTAGTGAAAGAGAAAAAAAACTGTAATAAGATTTACAGTACGAAAAAAAATTTACATCAGAGTTGTAAAGTGACAATAAGACAAGAGAAAAAATCATATATTTTCTAGAAAAATAAATTGTTACAGTGCAACAAGTAAACGGTGAACGGACCGATACGTTAAAACCAACAAAAGGGTCAACAGCTTACCGGAACCAGAAAACTTTCAACAACATATATTTGTGTCCAGCAACATCCCGCCAAAGAAAAACCGAGATTCCTGTCAGCGGGAGGCAAAAAGGCTGAATCTCGGTTTGTTTAAAAACCTGGATTTACCGCCAATCCGAGGATAACAACAACAACCCCAGCATACATAGCGGCGCCCACAACCAATAGACAAGCAAAAGAACCGTGTTGTACCCAACAATAACAACAACACCCAAACTGTAAATTTTTTATGTAGGCCAACGGTCTACCGGCAAAGGGTATTAGCTGGCCATATAAGCTACCGTCAACAGCTGTTTCCGCGGTTGAACCGGAAAGAGGTCAGTGACCTAAATTGCGTTAAAGGAAGCAAAGAAATAGGAAATATATAATAAGGCAGAAACGCCGGAACATTTGGATCACTTAGACAGAGCTGACCAAGTAACAAATACAGAGAGAACTTCGGAGAGAGAGTGCTGCGGTGCGAGAGTGGATATGACCGAGAGCAGCTGCTGAGAAAGACAACGAAGGCGATCACATCGTGTCTTTTTGTACAATATATTCACCAACTAGCTTTAACTACTCTCTAAAGTTTAGGAGTTTTTCTTTCTTCTTATTACTACATATTTTTTTATTGTTTTCTCGATTTGCCTAAGTCGCTTTGTTTCTTACGCATTTTGCATAATTATTTATTTTGCATTCTTTTGCGTTTCTTTTGCGTTCCTCTCTCATGCGATCTTATGGTTTTGTTTTGACAAACTGCCCTAAGCTGTGTGCGTATGCTGGTATGATTGCATACTATGTATATATGTACATACGTATATGCATACCGGCCTACATATGTAAATGAACTTAGTAAGTTTCGTGAACATTAGGTTTTGAATGTTAGTTAGGGTTTTTGTTGTTTCCGTTTGGTATCGCATAGAAGGAAGGCGAACGGGCACACAAATATCTATGAGATTCTTTTTAGGCTTATTTCTCCACCCCCACCCTAGGTTTCCCGATTGTATGCTTGCGCCAACATCAGCGATGAAGCCAACAGGTGAGTGAATGTCAATTAATAAACATATCCACGTATATTTGTATACACGTACATGCGTTCGGTCTCAATTCTATTATAGCATGCGATTTTTTTTCTGCTTTGGCTGAATACCTTACGGAATCAAAGCATTTTTTTTTGAGACCAGAGTTAGTACAATACTATTTTTTTGATTCCTTTTATGATTTTGTATTAAGATTTATTCTAAATTGAATTGAAATTTATATTATCCCATGTTTTAATTTTCTTACGTTGAATTGTTGTTGTTATATAGTTTTTTTTTATTTACAACAAAGAAAAAAAGAGAAAAAAAGGGGAAACCCAAATATTGTGTTGAATTGAAATTTTTCTTTATATATTTATTGTCGTTTCTCTTTTTTTCATTGAATTGAGGTTTATATTATTCTATATTTTGATTAATTTTTTTTTGTTTTAATTTTTTATTTACAACAAAAAAAAAGGGGGAAAAGAAAACCCAAATATTGTATCGAATTGAAATTTTTCTTTATATATTTATTGTCGTTTTTCTTCATTGAATTGAGGTTTATATTATTCCATCTTTAAATTTTTTTTACATTGATTTATTTTTTTTGTTTTAATTTTTTTATTTACAACAAGAAAAAAAGGGGGGAAAAGAAAACCCAAATATTGTATTGAATTGAATTTTTTTCGCATATTCCCTTTTTTATTCTTAATATTTTATTATTAAATCCAAGGATTTTTCATTTGTTAGTATTAAGAGAATTTGTTAACAAACTTATGTGAGTGAAATTAAATTTAACGGGCTAGTAGTTCTTTGTAATGGAAGGCTAAATACACCTTATTTTGGAGTGGGGTGTTGTTCTCCAGGATAATGGTTGATTTCTAGGTGTTTGATCCATAGACCGACTGACGGACATGACTTGACGCTAAGACTGACGGACTACTGTCAGTAATAGGGAATGCTACTTCAATTGTCGGAGCCCAGTAGCATTCAAAGGTAGTTCGCGGGTTGCGGACTAAAGGGGTGGGTCGGCTCCAACTGACAGGACTGTTTCCTCCCGCTATTATCTTTCCTTTTTTCTGTCCACAATCACAGGCATGAACCTTTTTTTTTGTGTCTGTGTAGCTGTGTGTGAGAATTTGCGGCAAGAACCACTACCAACGACGAGCTTAGCCCGGGCTTCCAGCATGCCTGGCCCGCCATGACTTCTCGCCAACGAACAGCGGTTACACAACAAGAATTATAGCATTTTTTTCATTTTTCGTAATTTTCGATATTTTCCGATTTCGGCCATTTTTTACACCAAGATAAAGAGAGTTCAGATAAGTATGTGAACTAAGTTTAGTAAAGATATATCGATTTTTGCTTAAGTTATCGTGTTAACGGCCAGCGGAAGGACATACGGTCGACTGTGTATAACAACTGGGCGTGGCTTCAACCGATTTTGCCAATTTTCACAGAAAACACTTATCGTCATAGAATCTATGCACCTACCAAATTTCACAAGGTTTGGTAAATTTTTGTTCGACTTATGGACTTAAAAGTATTCTAGGCGAATTAAATGAAAAAGGGCGGAGCCACGCGCATTTTGAAATTTTCTTTTATTTTTGTATTTTATTGCACCATATCATTACTGGAGTTGATTGTTGACATAATTTACTTATATACTGTAAAGATATTAAATTTTTTGTCAAAATTTGACTATAAATTTTTTTTTAAAGTGGGCGTGTTCGTCACCCGATTTTGCTAATTTTTATTTAGCACACATATGGTAATAGGAGGAACGTGCCTGCCAAATTTCATCATGATATCTTCAACGAATGCGACTTTATAGCTTGCAAAACTTTTAATTACCTTCTTTTAAAAGTGGGCGGTGCCACACCCATTGTCCAAAATTTTACAAATTTTCTATTTTTCCTCATAAGGTCAACGCACCTACCAAGTTTCATCGCTATATCCGTTTTCGGTAATGAATAATCGCACTTTTTCGGTTTTTCGAAATTTTCGATATCGAAAAAGTGGGCGTGGTTGTAGTCCGATTTCGTTCATTTTAAATAGCTGTCTGAGATGAGTGCCCAGGAACCTACATATCAAATTTCATTAAGATACCTCAAAGTTTACTCAAGTTACCGTGTTTACGGACAGACAGACGGACAGACGGGCCGACAATTTCTTTTTTCGCCCAGATCATTTTGATATATAGAAGTCTATATCTATCTCGATTAGTTTATGCCGTTACGGATTACCGTTATGCGAACAAAGTTAATATACTCTGTGAGCTCTGCTCAGCTGTTACAGCAGAAAGTCGTGAAAAACAACCACGAATGGAGAGCAAAAAGGTTTTAAAGAATAATAACATAACATTACCTTTATTTTGAAAAATACGTTAAAATGATAAATTCTAAGTAAAAAAAAATAATTTTTTGAATAAATTACATTAAAATTTTAAAAATTGTGTTTTTTTGCTTATTACTTGAATATACAGGTTTTTTTTGAAAATTTTTTTCCTACTAAAACGAATTAGAAAAAACAAAACTGTTTGAATGAAAGTCGTTGGAAATGTTCTGAACTTATTTTAGCTATCAAAAAAAAATTTCCATAAGAAATTTGTTAAAAATGATAATATAGTAGTTAAAAGTTCATTTTAGGCTAATTTCTCATAATTTAAGCCTGATATCTCTACTAAAATTCAAAAACACTATAGATACCCAACAAACATTTAGGTTAGAAAACGATTAGAAGACGAATCGGATTCTAATGCATTTCTCTAAGGTAGAAGGTTAGAGGACGATTTGCGAAACTGTCGCGAATTATAACACTCTCGACAAAAAGGGGACTTCGTTCTCGATATCGAGAAAAGGGTTAGAATTCTAATCGAATTCTAACGTCAATAGCTAATGGGCTTCTAATGAGAATTTTGAAGTGATGTGCAATTAAGTTCAGTTATTTAAAATTAGCGAAATTTTCTTGTTTCATTATATCAAATACTTTTATTTGGTTATAGGCTTATAAATTATAATGAAATAAAAATAATTCAAAATCCTATCGTATGTTTGACAGTTTTCAGTACTCGTTATTGTGTTGAAATTTTCGCTTCCACTTATTTCCTCAGGATTGAGCTCGGCATTGGTTTGAGGTACGGATGAGGAAGCGTTTTCTTCATGCCATTCAAATAGCACTTCAATAATCTGCTCGCGGTCCCTTTTTAACTTTTTGGAATCATTTTCACTTACCAGTATTTATTATTATAAATAAAATAAACTTATTTCGCAGCTTATAATATTTCCACACAACTTTTCACTATTTTTATTTTACTTGTATAACACTATGGATGACTGATCATGTCGTGCAAATAATCGATAACTGTTACGGCAATCATAACATCTGGTGTTATTCGAATCGTTTCACAGTCGAATTCTAACCTAGTTCTCTAACCTAGTTTTCGATTCGAAATGCATTAGAGAAATACATTAGAATTCTAATGTAAAACTACAATATTTCTCTAACGTTAGGAACTGTGTTCGCTGGTTATTAACACAGATTCTGAAATGTACGTAAAATACTTTTAAAGTAAGCCCAATATGATATTTTTCTTATAATTCTATTAAAAGGTATGAAGATTTTTTGGCCAAACCCTACATTCATATGGCAAAATATCTATTTTGCAAAAGTGGGGGACTCGAAATCGGGCTTAGAGCTATGGATTCTTCAGCAATTTTTCTTAGAATCATCTGTGGATTACGTTTTTGCTATACTCCTGATGAAAAAAATCCATCCATACAATTTGACCCGCTCTATATGTACATTAGTAAAAGAATGTGCTGGGCTGGAATCAGTAACTGAGAGCTTTTAAATACAATTTACATAAAAAATGCATACAATCTACACAAAATTTACAATTCAAAATTCCCACTTACAATATCTAGCCTCAGACGGAAACTTAATTTGCCTTTCCCATAAAGGGTTATTCTATTCTCTTAATATACATCCAAAAATATCGGTAGGGATGTCGAAAGACGCGTTTTGGACTCATATTCGCGAATCCAAAAACGTAAATAAAAAATTATACGTCTGTGACGTGTATTAAGAGTGTCATGCTGTCGTTACACAATCGCCATACTCAGTGACAGTTAGCCCGCACTCAAGGTAATCTCGGCGTTCGAAATAAAGTCCTGGAATGTGACACAATCTCCAGCCGCAGGGCTAAGTTTATGGGCTTACCGTGGTCAGAGCATTCTCTCATTCAATCCCTCAAGCCAAGAGAACTGCTAGGGTCGGCTTGGATGAGGTGCTGTGAAGGAGAGGAGGACACAATAGACCAACGGTCGCAGTGCAATCCTCAATAAATTATCTACATATATTTCATGCTGTCGATAGAATTACCCAATAAAGATGCCCTCTAGTTGAATAAACATTTATAGAATAGAATAGAATTGCAGTAATTTATTTCGCATAACTTGAAAATCGTACAAAAACTATTTAATATTAGTACGTCGTAACGCCCGAGATCGAATGAATGTTGCGTTATTTTTCTGTTTTGTTTCTTGATAATTTTGTTTATTGTTCTGTAAATTTAATTGAATTTTATACGAGTACTAGCAGACCCGGCAGACGTTGTTCTGCCCTAAATTTGGCCTATCTGCATACATTTTAATAAGCTTTTTCCGTCTAACTCTGCCTTACCCCTCTACACTTTTTCCTAATCTCTTTATTCACTCCTCCCTCCGTCTTTTTCGCTTCATCTCCATCTTCGTCTCATTCTATCGCTTTCTCAGTCTCCTTCTCTCTTTTCTCTTCTCTCAAGTTTTTCTTCTTCTTCTTCATCTCTTATTGTCTGTCCCAGAGGGTGGTATGTATTTTGTTCCAGTCCCTATTCCGAGTCTCAGTCCCAGTCCCACTCCGAGTCTCAGTCTCAGTCCCAGTCCTAGTCCCAGTCCGTCTCTATTATACTTCCCGGAAAAAGCATCGTAAATACTAATATAGGCAAATTTATATACGAAATTTCAGGGCAAATCGAATAGACGTATGCAAATAAGTATGTGGGTATTATTAATTCATGTCTTTATTTCGGCTTCGCATGCATATTTATCAGTTTTGCAGGTTATGCGATAAATCGAATATCACAATGAACTTCAGAGCTCTCAGCAACAGCTTTCATTTGATATCCATAATACACACACATTCTAGCGGTATCCGGGTCCATGTTTTGGCCTATATTTCGAGACCCTAGTCACTCAGCGGTGTAAAACTTACTCTGTATTATAGCACACATCAACAGCATCAATTTGATACCCGTAATATAAAAACACATTCTAGGTGTATCCGGGTCCATGTTTTGGCCTATATCTCGAGACCGTAGTCACCCAGCGGTGTAAAATTTACTCTGTACTAAAGCATACATCAACAGCTTCAATTTGATACCCATAATGTAAAAACACATTCTAGGTGTATCCGGGTCCACGTTTTGGGCTATATCTCGAGACCCTATCCTCCAAGTTGTATGAAAATTATCCTGTATTATAGCACTCATCAACAGCTTTCATTTTATATCCATATGGTATAAACACATTCTAGGGGTACCCGGGTCCATGTTTTGGGCTATATCTCCAGACCCTAGCCTCCCAGTTGTATGAAAATTATCCTGTACTATAGCACTCATCAACAGCTTTCATTTGATATCCATATTGTATAAACACATTCGAGGGGTACCCGGGTCCACGTTTTGGGATATATCTCGAGACCCTAGCTTCCCAGTTGTATGAAAATTATCCTGTACTATAGCACTCATCAACAGCTTTCATTTGATATCCATATTGTATAAACACATTCTAGGGGTACCCGGGTCCACGTTTTGGGATATATATCGGGACCCTATCCTCCCAGTTGTATGAAAATATTCTGTACTATAGCACTCATCAACAGTTTTCATTTGATATCCATATTTTATAAACACATTCTAGGGGTACCCGGGTCCACGTTTTGGGCTATATCTCGAGACCCTAGCCTCCCAGTTGTATGAAAATTATCCTGTACTATAACACTCATCAACAGCTTTCATTTGATGTCCATATTGTATAAACACATTCTAGGGGTACCCGGGTCCACGTTTTGATCTCAAGACCCTAGACACGTAGCGAAAAAAAGGTAGACGTTGGCCGATTCTCAGACCTACCCAATATGCTCACAAAATTTTATGAGAATCGGTTCAGCCGTTTCGGAGGAGTTCAGCCTCTAAAACCGTGACAGAAGAATTTTATATATTAGATTTGGTGAAACTTTCGTTTAAAACATTTTATTATTGTATCTTATTGTATGCAGATATACAAATTTTTTGGCGTTCCAACTCTAGAGCAAGCAACATATAGCTGGCCATGGGAAAAGCACGGAATCTCTAAATTTAATCCTGCAACAGTAAGCGATACAGGAAACTGTAAACGCTAAAAATTTAATGGCAAATCTGTAGGAACCATTAGGATCCGTGGAATGAGCACATCTTCACCTTCGCTTTTACCGCTGATGGTTGTTGCTTCTATTACATTCGGCATTAATTTCTTAACGCAAAGTATGGTTCCATTGCACAATTTTGGTGGGTCTAAATTCCGAAGAAGCATGATTGGTGAGCCAATTTCAAAGTTAATATATGCGCAGGCATTCCAGGTGGTTCTAAAGAGTTTAGAAATTCAATTGGACAATTCACAATTTGATCGCCGTCTGTAACTGTGTCGATCGATTTATATTTCACCACTTCACCAGGAATTTGGTTTTGAATGCGATCATTGATTTTGTTAACATGATCATTTTTGAGAGCTAAGATTGCTCGTTCGCATAGCCAAAAAAAAACTTAAATTTAAAATTCTTTATTCTGAAATATGAAAAACCTTCGTCTTGATCGAAGGAACCTATAGCCGAAATTTGGTGATGATTGAAGTGTTGGAAATACGTTTCCATAGGGATACACACACAGATTTGATTTTTATAGAAGATATAGATAGACTGAAGCTATCAAATTTTTTTAACGGCGGCAGATTACTAAACGTTCAAAAGGAATAACAGTCAAACTCAACAATGCAGTCAAACTTTAGGTGTTAAAATAACCTAAGTTTGTACGGCAGCCATAGGTCTGAAAAATCCCATTTGTATGGAAGGCGTCACGCCCCTTTTTTCCCAATTCCACATTTTACTGGAGGTGTTAGGACTTAACGTCATATAGCTCCTCCCCAATTTTCATTATCCTACCATTACTACTTCCAGAGATATGCAGTATGATATATTCCATTTGTATGGGAGGTGCCACGCCCCATCTTTCCCAATTCCATATTTTCTTGGAGGTGTTAGGGATTGACCTCACATAACTCCTTACTGAATTTCAATGTTCTGGCATGTATACCCTCAGAGTTATGCAGTACCAAAGATTCCATTTGTCCGGGAGGTGCCACGTCCCATTTATATACCGAAATTATTTTTAGCCTAAAACCTTCGTGTTGATCGAAGGAACCCATAGCCAAAATTTGGTGATGATTGAAGTGTGGGAAATACGTTTCCATAGGTGACACACAGACACAGAATACAGATATATGTATGTATATTGTTGGCATATTTTTTTGTTTGCATTTCTTCGCCCCATGAATTTTCTACGGGCAGTTTTTTAACATAATATAGCGTGTCATTGCTGATTCTCCAAATTTAAGTCTATCCACTTTCGATAAAGGTGTTTGAATGTCAACATCGAATACTTACATGAACATTCAAATCTTCAAAAGCCCCGCTTTGATGCAAAGGGTTTGCTAACTTCAAATCACACCAAACGGCTTCACCAGCTTTTAAATTTGCTGATACAAGCTGTAATAATTTTCGACGCGTTGATTACACGACTGTACAAAAAAATTTTGTTCTTTGTCCTAAAGTTTATTTCATGATTTTCTGTTTTATTATAAACAAAAGAAAATACCTTTTTTCGGTATAAAGTTTGCTTTCGTAATAGTTATAGTAACAATACTCATGGCGCTATAGTGATAACTAAACAACGATCAGGTGTTTTGTACAACTCTATGATGCTTTTTTGTTATATATGTGGGCCATTTATTAAAGTGCGAGATATAAAATATGAATTATATAAATCTCTCATCCTCTGTGAAGCCTACGAAGCATATTTTGGATGTCCTGTTTGGAATCAATACAAGACATGGGCTCCACATGTTGCTTGTAGTTATTGTAGATGTTTGGAAGGTAAGCAAATTTTATTTAAATAGTAAATTACATAAAGTAGACATATTAATTTCTCTTTCTATATTTTAGATTGGTATCGAGGCGAGAAAATTTCATAGATGTTTGCAATACCAAGAATCTGGCGAGAACCAAAAGTGCAATGTGAATCCGAGTAAAAGACGTAGAGGTAAAAGTGCAAAACCTATCGAATATCATGATTTTGAATCTTCTTCTGCTTCAGTCGCACACGATCTGGCACGACCAGTACCAGAGCCACCGGAAAAAATTATCGCAGAGAAGTGGATCATCTCTTAGTTCTTATAAAAGCAATGCCGATAAGGCGTTTTCACCGACTCCAAAACATCATTGCATCACTACTGAAGATTTTAATGATTTGATTAGCTATTTAAATTTACCAAAAACTATAGCAGAGCTTTTAGGCTCTTCTTCGAACAACGTTATCAAGGCCAATATTATGAACACATGATGGGAAACTATATTTGGGGTTTATTGAGGGATAGTACCTATGAACGTAAAAGAAAAAGTAAAAGTGTACACCTTTAAATAATTTTCCACCTTTTTGTAAGCTATTTCGATATTAAAACTTAATAAAAATATTTATTTGAATTGTTTCATTTTCAAGTAAAAGGTAAAACCACAGATTTTGAAAAATTTTGTTCAAGCGGTTTCCTAAATAGGAAGGCAAACTTTTTCATGCCATATATTTTGTTTTCGTCAAATTACGACCTAAAGAATTTAAATTTAATGCTTTGAAGTCAAAGTCAAATTTTGTGTTGACCCGTGTTATTGTATAGTACTTGATGGTCACCTACAACGTTTGCCAAGAAAATCGACTGTATACGTTTGATCATAAAGACTAAATGGGCGTGGGTCATTTACTAGACAAACCCTATCTACCAAACTTAATACTGGTTTAACTTCGTTTTCGTTAAACTCTAATGGTGTCATTGGCTCAATCGATTGATAAGCTTTTTTGAAAGAAAAAATAGTCAAGGGAGACGATAAAATCATTTTAACTGCCGGAAAGAGCAAAGTTTGGAATATTTTCGGCAAAGCAGATATTGGCGGCAGCTTTTTGGACAAAGTAGTAGCTTGCAAAGACTGCGAAACCTTTACAAAGATCACATCGAATTTAGTCAAACACAAGTGTTACAAAACTTTTACAGATCGAGTTGACAATAGGCCCCAAATAGATGTTGATGACGAAACAAGAAAGGACGTTGTCCGATCTGTTACAGGATGGGTTGTAAAAAATTGCCGTTGGTTTCAAATTGTCGAGGATGAAGGCTTGCAGGAATACACAGAGCTAATATTGTCAATAGGAGCCAAGTATGGTCCAAATGTAGACGTTTAAAAAATTGCCACCACACCCTACCACTGTATCCAGAAACATAGAAAAGCTCTACAAAATTGCCTACGATGAAATGAGAACAGAATTAAAGAAACTAAGAGGCGGATTTCTTGGACTCACTTCGGATATATGGACAGAGACTGTTTCAAAGCATTCCTACTTATCACTAACGCTGCACTTTATTATAAATGCAAAATTAGTCACAAAATTGCTTGCTTTTAAGTCCATGGACTCCGAGCCCTGTACCAGTAAGAATTGCCTATTTCAATACCCTGCTGAATACCCTGATTGTTTTTTCACGAACTTTTTCACAATAGATCAAAGAATTCTGCAAAAAGTGACGGAAGCTCTGGACGAATTTGATTGCTCCTTGGATAAAGCCATTATTGTTACGTATAGAGGAACTAACATGAAAGCCGCTTTCCAACATCATATTTTGTATTACCCATTTATTGCACAACATAGTGGAAAAATGTCTTAACGAGTCAGCCGATATTAGCGAAATGAAAGAAAATCACATGTCGTCAGGTATTTCAAGAAATCGGTAGCCAATGTTGCAATGTTGAGAAAAATGAAGTCAAAGAACATTGTAAAACTTTGATTTAAAGGCTAATAAATGAAGACAGTTTGGAAAACAATGAAAACTGTCAGCAGAATTCTCTTTCAAACGAAAAAGAATGCCTATTTTCCGGATTTCTCCAGCCTCAAAACATTGCTAGTAGTATTGACCGAGTGCAACAAGAATTTATGCTATATGAAAATATTTCTGAGGTCATGCACATCGATTTGACGTTCTAAAGTGGTGGGAGTTTAATAAACTTAAATATCCTCTATTATTCAAGCTAAGCCGAAAATATTTGCTACTCCTGCTAGTAGTGCCCCTTCAGAAAGAGTATTTTCAAGCGCCAAGCAATTACTTTCAGATAAGCGTAGTTCCCTAGGGTTTAACCCGACATGTGTTGAAAAAATTATGTTTTTACATATCAATATGAAAGCCATTATTTTAAAATTTGTAATGTAAATTTTTTTTTGTGTAATACATTTAATTTTAATAATTTTAAATAGATATTTGCATCATAACGGTTGTTTTTGTGGGATACATTTTTTTTTGCTTTCCTTTTGGCAACCTTTTATTAAAAAAGTGTGTGGGTTACACAAAAATTTATTTTAAGGAAGTGACTTCCCATTTTTTTATTTAATTTTTTACTTAGTCCTTAAAATTAAATTACATTTGATTTAAAAAAAAATAAATGTATACATTTCTTAGCATATTCGATAAAACAAAAATAAAGTAATGTAATTCATATATTTAAAGTTTTCTGTTAACAAAGTAATGTTATTCATATTAAAATCTTGTAAACTTGAATAACGATAGATAAAAATATATAAAGAACGCTAAATACTATCTTCCTGATCGGTTTCAGGTAGCAAATCTTTAACAGATCCATCCCATTTTAAATTTAAATACTCGTGTTGGAATTTTACGGTTAAAGTTTTTCTATCGCAAAGCGTTTTCAAATCCTTATATTTAGTAGAAGAAATGTTTAATATATCATCATATAATTGAGTAGGTCCCTCACAAACTATTTTGGAGTTTCGTCTGGACCGTGGAATTGAATCTAGATCATAATTTATGGTTTCAGATTCATCAAAGTAGCCATATTTAAGAGTAATATTTGGATTATTTTTTCCAATGTAACAGAGCGTAATTTTGTAAACTGAATTTTCACTGAATTTGGAAGTAACGCCTGTGAAAATGTCTTCCAGTCTTTAAAATCACTGTTAGTTAATTCAATACAATTATATTTTCTTGGGTTAGTTCTTGCATTTGATATTATGGTGTACCACTCACTTGGAGCCCAATTAGTCCTATTCCGAATAAACGATTCAATTGTACTATGTATCGAATCAACAGGCATCATGGTGTGTCCAGGCAACAAGTATGTGATTTTTATATTAGTCACAAAATTAGATTAATGTCGCAAGCATAGCTCTGTATTTGTTCTATCCTGCGCAGCTATCACAATAAAGATGGACTATTGACTGGGTTTTTCTTTCATCGACTAATTTAAGGTATTGGAAAACAGTTGTGCAAATTTCATTACACCCTCGTTTACCATCCTTTTCTCCCCATAAAAAACAAACCCCATCTCTTGTACCACTCTCATAAAAACTTTCATTGTAGAATGAATATTTTCTAGAATAGAACAAAGTAACACTTTTTCCATAGGGAGTATTTAAGACCTTTTGCAAGTCGAAACTTGTACATAAATAAGCAGGATTCTCTTTGCATAGCTTTTGGTCCTCCAAAAAGATTTGCTTACATTTCTCTTTGTCCTTTAGATGAATTTGATACTCTTCTGATGAATGCAATTGCTTTTTGGATTCTGTGTCTTAATTATTGTAATTCTCGCATAAGATACATTTATCTTTTTTAGGTAAATGAAAACCTAAATTGAAACTGTTTCTAAAAATATTACGGAATACTCTTAACGATAACTGACTATTTACTATTTAATAGTTTTCAAATGTTCTACATAATGCTGATATACAGTTTTTATGTTTCGAAATTCTTGAGGTAGATATAATTTTGTACTTTTATTCCTGCAATAATGTGAAGGAACCGCTGGTAATTGTTCTATAAAGGATTTTACTAGCGATATGCTTGCTTCCTCAGATTTGTTGTGTGCAGTTGGCTTTTTTATATTTTCAAGGCAAGTTTTATACGAACTTCTATTTTTTATTACGGATATTAAAATCGTTTGTGAAATGTTCAACGTTTTCAATAAAAATTGTTGACAAACTTTAAAACTGCTATTATTGATATTGATAAAATAATTAAAGCTGCACTTTTTTCTGTCACTTTCTCCATATCGCCTTTTAATATCGACTTGTTTAACACAAGAAGACAGCCAAGATTTCTGTCTAATTTTGTTGCCGATTCCCCAAAAATGTTCATTTATTCTTACTCTTTGATCTTCAGAAATTTTATCATGACACGAATTTGGACATTTTTTCTTTAAGCACGGGTTGGGCAAAACACTCGCATTTTTTTTCTTATCTTTTTGCAGCCCTTTAGGTATTCTCTTTTGCTTTCTGTAGCCCCTTTTCCCCAACACACGTTTCCTCCTCGACTTCTTTTAAACTTTCCAAACCATTTAAATCAACGAAAGATTCATCTGAATCGCTATACGGTACCAGGGAGAACTGTAAAAATATCCAATAATTGAAAACAAAAACATATTTTGCAAAAAAACAAATTCATACCTTCGACATATTGTTCTAAAGCTTTATCTTTAATTAAAGTCTCAAAAAATTGTGTTTTTTTTATTTTTTTCCCTTGTGTTTCATTTATTTTAAAAGAGAATTTAATTGTATCCCACACAAGCGTTCAAAGAAAATGTAAACAAGTCACCATATTCATTTACATTAAAATGGTTTTTGTTATAAAATCATAACGGTTTAATCTACAGCCATGAAATTTTGACAGATGATGCAAATGATGTTGAACTATCGATTTCGATAACAAAAGAAAAATCGATTATGGTGTGGGATACATTATTTTGGCGGTAATGGCTCGATATATAAAAAAAAACATAAGTTAAATCTACTTAGTTAAAGAGATATTAATATCTAACATAAGAAATCGCATTAATATGAAAAATTAATAAAATCCTAAAATGGCACATTTATGCACTTTATTTTGTTATAATAAAAACCCGGGCAACTAGTGTACATTTTTATACTTACTTACTTACTTACTTAATTGGCGCTTAACCGTCTAAACGGTTATGGCCGTCCAACAAGGCGCGCCAGTCGCTCCTTCGCTCCGCCAACCGGCGCCAATTGGTCACACCAAGGGAGTTTAAATCGTTTTCCACCTGGTCCTTCCAACGGAGTGGGGGCCGCCCTCTACCTCTGCTTCCATAGGCGGGTTCCGATAGAAACACTTTCTTGGCCGGAGCATCATCTTTCATTCGCATAACATGGCCTAGCCAGCGCAGCCGCTGCGTTTTAATTCGCTGGACTATGTTGATGTCTGCGTATAGCTCGTACAGCTCATCATTAAATCTTCTTCGGTACTCGCCATCGCCAATGCGTAGAGGTCCATAAATCTTTCGAAGAACTTTTCTCTCGAACACTCCCAAAGCCGCTTCATCTGCTGTTGTCATGGTCCATGCTTCTGCCCCATATAGCAGGACGGGTACGATAAGTGACTTGTAGAGTATGATTTTCGTTCGCCGAGAGTGGACTTTACTTTTCAATTGCCTACCTAGTCCCAAGTAGCATTTATTGGCAAGATTGATTCTTCGCTGGATTTCAGTGCTGATGTTGTTGCTAGTGTTGATGCTGGTTCCCAAATAAACGAAGTCTTTTACTATTCGAAATTATGGCTGCCAGCAGTAGCGTGGTTGCCAAGGCGCATATGCGCTGACTCTTTGCTCGATGACAGCAGGTACTTCGTTTTGTCCTCATTCACCATCAAACCCATCTTTACCGCTTCTTTTTCCAGCTTGGAGTAAGCAGAACTAACAGCGCGGGTGTTTAGGCCGATGATATCAATGTCATCAGCATATGCCAGTAATTGCACGCTTTTATAGTATATTGTTCCAGTGCGGTTAAGTTCTGCAGCTAGTATAATTTTCTCCAGCATCAAATTAAAAAAATCGCACGATAGGGGGTCACCCTGTCTGAAACCTCGTTTAGTTTCGAACGGCTCGGAGAGGTCCTTCCCAATTCTGACTGAGCTGATGGTGTTGCTCAACGTCATTTTGCACAGCCGTATAAGTTTTGCGGGGAAACCAAATTCAGACATAGCGGCATATAGGCAGCTCCTTTTCGTGCTGTCGAAGGCGGCTTTAAAGTCGACGAAGAGGTGATGTGTGTCGATTCTCTTTTCACGGGTTTTTTCCAAGATTTGGCGCATTGTGAAAATCTGGTCGATGGTAGATTTACCAGGTCTGAAGCCGCACTGATAAGGTCCAATCAGCCGGTTCACGGTGGGCTTCAATCTTTCGCACAATACACTTGAAAGGACCTTATATGCGATATTAAGAAGGCTGATTCCACGATAGTTGGTGCATTTTGCAGTATCCCCCTTCTTGTGGACTGGGCAAAGAACACTTAGATTCCAACCGTCGGGCATGCTTTCGTCCGCCCATATTTTGCTAAGAAGCTGCTGCATGCGCCTTACCAACTCCTCGCCGCCGAACTTGAATAGCTCCGCAGGCAATCCATCAGCGCCCACGGCCTTGTTGTTTTTCAATCTGGTTATTGCTATTCTAACTTCGTCATAATCGGGCGGGGGGACATATATTCCATCATCATCGATTGCGGGATCGGGTTCTTCATCTCTGCGCGGTGAATTGCTGCCTCCATTTAGGAGAGCAGAGAAGTGTTCCCTCCATAATCTAAGCACTCTCTGGACATCAGTTACAAGGTCGCCGTTTTCATTCCTACAGGAGTTTGCCCCGGTCTTAAAACCTTCCGTCTGTCGCCGTATTTTTTGGTAGAATTTTCGGGCGTTATTCCTGGTGGCTAGCAGCTCAAGCTCCTCGCACTCACGCCTTTCTGCTTCTGCTTTTTTCTTCCTGAAAAGGCGTCTCGCTTCCCTTTTCAACTCACGATAGCGTTCACACACTCCTCTTGTCGCGCTCGCTTTTAACGTAGCCCTGTAGGCAGCGTCTTTTCTTTCGGTTGCAACGCGGCATTCTTCATCATACCAGTTGTTTTTTCGTGGCCGCCGGTAACCAATTTTTTCCTCGGCGGCAGTATGAAGTGCTTTGGAGATATGCTCCCACTGCTCCTGTATTCCTTCAGGATGAGTTGTGCCCTCAGAGAGCAGGTGTGAGAGTCGAGTTGCGAAATCATTGGCAGTCTGTTGTGATTGAAGCTTTTCGACGTCTAGCTTTCCTTGTGTTTTTTGTTCCTTGTTTTTAGCCGCGTTGAGGCGGGCGCGTATTTTGGCTGCAACGAGATAATGGTCCGAATCGATGTTAGGTCCTCGGATCGTTCGCACATCTAAAACACTGGAGGCATGCCGTCCGTCTATCACAACGTGATCGATCTGATTGCGAGTATTTCGATCAGGAGACAGCCATGTAGCTTGATGTATCTTTTTATGCATGAACCTCGTGCTTGATATGACCATGTTTCGAGCACCGGCAAAGTCAATCAGCCTCAGTCCGTTAGGAGAAGTTTCATTGTGTAGGCTGAACTTTCCGACTGTAGGGCCAAAAACACCTTCTTTGCCCACCCTGGCGTTAAAGTCGCCAAGCACGACTTTTTTATCATGACGGGGGCAGCGCTCGTATGTGCGTTCTAATTGTTCATAAAAAGTGTCTTTCACCTCATCGTCTTTCTCCTCTGTCGGCGCATGGGCGCAGATGAATGATATATTAAAAAATTTTGCTTTTATTCGAATAGCGGCGAGACGCTCGTCCACAGGCGTGAACGCCAGCACTTGGCGACAAAGTCTCTCTCCCACCACGAATCCGACGCCGAAACTGCGCTTATTCGCATGGCCCCTCCAATATATGTCACAATTTTTATGTCACATTTTTATAACTCATTAAAATTCACCAAACTGTAGTTGTATACACAAGTACACCTGCGATACATGTAGTACTACTGCATATACAAGAATATACTGAATATACAAGTTGTACTAGTGAATATACAAGTTGTACTACACACATGCGTTGACGCCATTGGTTGTAGTTGTTCTGCATGAGACGAGACCGTGCAAGTACTTGTATATTTTGCTACTCACAGCCTTTTGTACGCATACACATAAGTTCTCATAGCTGCATCACGCTGGAACTCGCTTTGAAAAAATCCAAATTTTTTTTGTGATTTCTATAACTACAAACGATGCAATTGATTGTAGTGAAATTAATTTTTTTGTAGTTCTTATAGTTACTCCGAAAATATAATACATTGTGCGGAAACCAAGCAAGTAATTCGAAACAGAAAATTTATATCAAATATTTCAAAGCTGCTTATTTTCGTTGCCAGAGCTCTAGATCAAGTGTACAGTAGATCAGTTACAGTTGAATTTGTGTGTACAGTCGCCTTTCTGATTAATGATACGACCTCGTATCAGTTTACAATCTTCTCCTTCGGATTCATCTTCGCACAACATATCTCATCAATTTCTGTTGGTCACAGTAACGCTTAATTTATCTGAAGCATAAACAGATGTAGATATGGTCGCTGTTTACGTCTACTTCCGGCAAATCTTGGATTACATATCGGTCCCGATCGAGCACTTTACCAATTTCAAAGGGGCCTTTATAAACGTGGTTCAAGCTTTCGTGAAAAACCTGTACATGGCGGTGCGTTCTCTGCTAGAACTAAATCACCTTCTTTATATACATGTGGTATTCGATGATGCTGTCAAATCGTTGTTTTGCTTTTAAACGTTTTTCATTGATTCGCATAGCAGCCTCTTTCGAATTTGTTCTATATCACAATTTAGTTGATATCATCATTGAGAGCAAGAATAAGCTTATTTTTCAAAATATCTCGGGGTGTAAAATTGAAAGTAATTCGTGTGGCGTTTTGTTAGTAGTTCCGTTTCGCATGGTATTGATAGGACCATTGAATTTTGCTTAATTCATTATCCATTTATCGTCTGCAGTCGTAGATGGTAAAAGCATTGACAGAACCGTTCGATTTGTACGCTCTGCATGAGCATTCGCACGAGGAGTTTGCACTGCATTTAAAATATGCTTAATAACATTTTCCTGACAATACTGTTGGAATTGTTTGGATGTGAACGCTGGTCCGCGATCAGTTACAATTCGTTCTGGTATTCCAACATAACTGCTGATTTCTTTCAACAGCTCAACAACATGCTTCGTTACGGTACCCTTTACTGCTCTGAGAATCGTGAATTTGGTAAACGAATCAACTACAACGAGAACATAATCATTACGCTTAGATGACTTCGGAAATGGACCTAAATGATCTAAATGAATCGTTTTAAACGGTATTGGTTCCATATCACTGAAATGATATTGACCTTCTTTCATACCACCCATTTTTTGTTGTACGCGCATTCAATGCAGGTTGCTATATACTTTTTAATATAATTTCGCATTCTTGAAAACCAAAAGTTCCTTCGAAGCTTCTCGTAAATTTTTTCAACGCCCAGATGACCAGATTTCACATGACAGTCATGAACTATCTGCCATTTTAACGATTTTGGCACAACCCAAAGACGTTGATTATTTACCATGCGATACAACCGTCCATTTGCGAGACAATAATCAACTTTAATTTGCTTATCGTTTTCGTGAACTTTTTTAACAATTTCTTTAATGTTGTCATCTTGAAGTTGCATACTAAAAACCCAGTCGTCTTCTTCAATCTCCACCTTATCTATTTTTAGTGAAGCAGTTTCGATGTCATTAGGCGGTTCATCTGGGTTTCGACTGATTGCATCAACATGTAACATACGCTGTCCTGATCGATGTTCTACTTCTATTTCAAAATCTTGTATACGTAACCACCATCGAGCGATTCGAGGAATTAATTCCTTTTTTTGCATGGCAGTTTTTATTGCACTACAATCAGTAACAACTTTGACGTTTTTGCCAGACACATAGTAACGAAATCTTTCAAGACTTTCAACCACAGCTAACGTTTCCAACTCATAACTATGGTATTTACGTTCTTCTGTTGTTGTAGATCGAGAATAATAAGCAACAGCCTTCCAATCGTCTACTTCTCTCTGTAAAAGTACACCCGCCAAACCTATTGAACTTGCATCGGTGTGAATTTGATGTTCTGCATTTGTTCGATATGCAGCTACTACTGGTTTATTAACCAAAGCAGATTTCAATTTATTGAATGAATCTATTTGCGCTTCTTTCCACTCGAAAATTTGATCTTTACGTAATAGCATTCGTAAAGGTTCGGAAATAACAGCGTAACATGGTACAAATTTTCGAAAATAGCCTGATAAGCCTAAAAACTGTCGAACTTCAGTTAAATTTCGTGGCTCAGGAAAATTTTGAACAGCAGCTGTCTTTACGCTTCCTGGACAGATTCCATTTGGTGTCAACTCATGACCAAGGAACTGTATCGATTCTTTTAAAAATTCACATTTTTTTGGATTAAGTGTTACATTCAAATTACGAAGTATTTGAAAAATTCGCTCAAGTTTCTCAAACATTTCAACAACTGAATTACTTCCGATGAGTATGTCATCCATATAATGCAACATATCACCCTTTTGCGTTTGTTCTTGAATTCGTGCCATTAAACGTTGAAAGACGGTTGGCGCATTCTTTAACCCAAATGGCATTCGCTTGAATTCATACAGACCTTCTGTCGTAATAAAAGCTGTATATTTCCGACTATTGGATTCGATTGGAATTTGATAGTACCCGCTATTTAAATCGAGTACGGAGAAATATTTATACTGCATGGCTTCATGCAGTCGTTCCTCTATATTTGGCATTGGATATACTTCTTTTTTTGTATGTTGATTTAATCGCCTGTAATCCACGCACATACGATCAGTTCCATCTTTTTTCTTTACCATTATTACAGGGCTAGCAAATTCAGACTGAGATTCACAAATAATATCATTATCTAACAAATCTTTTATCATATTCGAAACCAAAATTTTTTTTGGTTCGGGAACTCTATATGGACGTTGACAGATGGGCTCGCCACAATCGACCTCAATTTTCATTTCAATGAGACTAGTTTTACCAATTTCACTTAAATTTTCAGCAAAAACATCTCGATACTCTGCTAAAAGCTTCGTTAGTTGCAATTTTCTGTTATCGTACGTTGTGTTATTTTCCGATTTTATTTTATAAATTTTAGAATTGTGATTAAAATTCAACTTACCGTTATTAATAGTTACAATAAAGTCATTTATGAAAATTTCGTGCCCTAAAAGCACATCAGTTGACAAAAAATCATCTTGAACAACATACATGTCAAGTTGCAAATTTACTGTATCAACTTGCATACTAACGTTAATTTTATTTTTAGAAATTTTCGTACCACCACATATACCTTTCATCCTCATTATACAGGGCATAATTTTACAACTTATTTTTTTGGCTATCGACTCACGTACCATGTGACAATCACTGCCACTATCAATAAATGCAATTAATCGTTCACCATTAATGTATATTTCTTTTTCAAACATTTTACTAGTTTCGCATGCTCTCACATTCACGTTTTTACCACAATTTACAGGATCATTTCGCGGATGCACTCTTTGACAGTCTTTGCATCGTGGACGATTTTGAGGTTTGGAGCAATTACTAGACAAATGCCCCTTTTCGGAACAATTATAACAAGTTAACTTTTCACTGGATTTTTCAAATTTTTCATTAGGAGCTGTTTTTGTTTCTGTTTTTTTCGATGTATTGTCATATGTATTCCGCGACGTTGTAGGCAAATTTTTTAAATATTCGTCAAGAGTTTCACGCATCTCTTTCATTGTATTAAATTTCAAAACAGCGATTGCAGATTGTAAATCACGATATTTTAAACCTTCACGAGTATATTTTATAATTGCTGATTCACTTAATCCGTACCGTTTACCCGTTGCGCTCATACGAAAACAATATTCAATAACTTTTTCACCTTGTTTTCGTGTCGTACTACTCATAATATAGTTTATATCAGCCTCGTCCATCTTCGTACCGAATTCTTCAATTAATGCATTTGAAAAATCACGCCACGTTGCAAACAAACTTTGTTGACCGTCTAACCATAAACGTGCTACACCCTTCATTCGACTATACACAGCCAACAGTACGCACTTTTCTTCCCAAACATACGCATTCATAGCACTATTTACACGCTCAATAAATTGTTCGGCAGTTAACGCAAGATAATTAGTAGGATCAAAATCAGGAATAGTTTCTGCGATTTCTTTCACTGAATACCTATTATGAACACTTGTCATACTAGACATCTCATTCACATTTCCAACCACTGGAATGCTAATCACCGACCTTGGCTGAGACACAGATGTCGCATTCATTTGCGTCAGAGCATTTACCACACCCGATAACATTTCTTTTAATTCATTAATTTGTTCTTGAAGAGAACCATTTTGACTCTGTGTCGTTTCGAGTTCTTCGTCTACTATATTTTGACTACACATTTCAATCTCATCCGATCTTAACACTTCCGACAATCGCAATATTAATTCGGCTTTCGTACCGGTAGTGTTCAAGTTCTTTTCACTAAGAAAATCTTTCAACTGTTGCACCGTTAACGATGCAATTTTAACCAACATTTTCTCTTTTATTATCATATATTTAACATTGATTAATTTTCGTTAACAACTATACAACCAACGTATGATCATATAAATTGCCCGTTCTCACTCTTTACGTTAGAATGATACCATTTTTGAGTTTCACAAAATCGCAATATTTATAGCTGATGTCCCAGAGATACGAGGTTCGGATGCAAATTAGGTATGCATATTGCACAGAGGCAAATTTCACAAAATTAAATTGCAAATCGATTAAAAACACATTTATTTTCGTTTATGTTTATTTCACGACGCGAATTCGTCTCACTTCTGAACTAATAAAATAGTAAAATTATAAAACTAATTGGTTTTAATTTAAAAATTCGTTCATCAAGTTTTACAATTAATTCGAAACTGAAAATTTATATCAAATATTTCAAAGCTTGCTTATTTTTCTTTGCCAAGAGCTCTAGATCAATTTACAGTAGATCAGTTTACAGTTGATTTGTTTACA
>JARSSU010011853.1:0-12543 GCA_029619165.1 Eurosta solidaginis
CATCGTCCTTATATATTGAATTTCCGGGTCCCAAATAATTATACCCTGGATATGTGAATCCGTCCCTGTATTTAAACATACTAATTTTAAAAATTGTAGCACACTGTCTTAAATACCTCTTAACGACCTTGTATCATATTTATTTTTAGCAGTTTCGCTATTGTGCACTTGCAATATGCGCTGTAAAAATAAAAAAACATTATAACGACGACGACGACGACGAGAAGAACAAGAACGACAAGAACGCTGGCTGAGGCGGAGACAACGCCGGCTGAGGAAACAATTTTCCGATCGACAGCATCGGCCGTAGGCCATGATGCTAATGTCATACACCTGCTCACCAAATTTTATCAAGATATCTCAAAAATTGAGGACTAGTTTGCATACAAACAGACAGACGGACAGACGGACAGACAGACAGACGGACATGGCTAAATCAACTCAGCTCTTCATTCTGATTATTTCGGTATACTTAATGGTGGGTCTATCTATTTTCCTTTAAGGACTTACAATTTTGGGTTTCGTGACGAAATTAATATACCATTTCATTTTCATGAAAGGTATAAAAATAGGTAGGTACTTTGTGTGAGGATGCAAATCTTCACGTTATTTGTAGTCTGCATGTAAAAACTACGACTTACGATTCACGTATTTCAAAAATATATGAAGTAAACGTAGCTATTTGATGAAACTTGATGAATTTTGAAGCTTCTATCCGTAAAAAAGGGGCAAAAATGACAGTTTGTATGAAGTATATATATATATACCACCGATCTCTATGATTTTTTCAGACAACATATAATATTATATACGTAAGCATTGGCGAAATTTGAAGCTTCTAGCTGTTAAAACGGGGCAGAAATTGCGCAAAGTTTCTTATCTGAACAATCGGTTGTATGAGATATATACTATGTGTCACACCCGAACTCAATGATTTTTTCAGACATCAATATATGCTATACACGTAAGCATTTGGTGAAATTTGAAGCTTCTAGCTGTTAAAATGGGGCCGAAATCGCAAAAATTATATATATACTATATATATACTATATATACCCATCATATATATATTATATAAATCACCGATCTCTATGATTTTTTGACACAACAATATATACTATAATACGTAAGCGATCGGTGAAATTTAAAGCTTATAGCTGTTTAAAATGGGGTAGAAATTGCGAAAAGTTTCTTATCTGAACAATCGGTTGAATGAGATATATACTATATATACCACCGATCTCTATGATTTTTCAGACACCAATATATGCCATATACGTAAGCGTTCGGTGAAATTTGAAGCTTGTAGCTGTTAAAATGGGCCGAAATCGCAAAAAAAATATATATTTATACATATATATATACTATATATACCATCATATATATAATTATATATATGATGGTATATATAGTATATATATAGTATAAATATATATTTTTTTTGCGATTTCGGCCCATTTTAACAGCTACAAGCTTCAAATTTCACCGAACGCTTACGTATATGGCATATATTGGTGTCTGAAAAAATCATAGAGATCGGTGGTATATATAGTATATATCTCATTCAACCGATTGTTCAGATAAGAAACTTTTCGCAATTTCTACCCCATTTTAACAGCTATAAGCTTTAAATTTCACCGATCGCTTACGTATATAGTATATATTGTTGTGTCAAAAAATCATAGAGATCGGTGATTTATATAATATATATATGATGGTATATATAGTATATATATAGTATATATATAATTTTTGCGATTTCGCCCCATTTTAACAGCTAGAAGCTTCAAATTTCACCAAATGCTTACGTGTATAGCATATATTGATGTCTGAAAAAATCATTGAGTTCGGGTGTACACATAGTATATATCTCATACAACCGATTGTTCAGATAAGAAACTTTGCGCAATTTCTGCCCCGTTTAACAGCTAGAAGCTTCAAATTTCGCCAAATGCTTACGTATATAATATATATTGTTGTCTGAAAAAATCATAGAGATCGGTGGTATATATATTATATACTTCATACAAAACTGTCATTTTTGCCCCTTTTTTACGGATAGAAGCTTCAAAATTCATCAAGTTTCATCAAATAGCTACGTTTACTTCATATATTTTTGAAATACGTGAATCGTAGTCGTAGTTTTTACATGCAGACTACAAATAACGTGAAGATTTGCATCCTCACACAAAGTACCTACCTATTTTTATACCTTTCATGAAAATGAAATGGTATATTAATTTCGTCACGAAACCCAAAATTGTAAGTCCTTAAAGGAAATAGATAGACCCACCATTAAGTATACCGAAATAATCAGAATGAAGAGCTGAGTTGATTTAGCCATGTCCGTCTGTCTGTCTGTCCGTCTGTCCGTCTGTCTGTTTGTATGCAAACTAGTCCTCAATTTTTGAGATATCTTGATAAAATTTGGTGAGCAGGTGTATGACATTAGCATCATGGCCTACGGCCGATGCTGTCGATCGGAAAATTGTTTCCTCAGCCGGCGTTGTCTCCGCCTCAGCCAGCGTTCTTGTCGTTCTTGTTCTTCTCGTCGTCGTCGTCGTCGTTATAATGTTTTTTTATTTTTACAGCGCATATTGCAAGTGCACAATAGCGAAACTGCTAAAAATAAATATGATACAAGGTCGTTAAGAGGTATTTAAGACAGTGTGCTACAATTTTAAAATTAGTATGTTTAAATACAGGGACGGATTCACATATCCAGGGTATAATTATTTGGGACCCGGAAATTCAATATATAAGGACGATGAACCAGTGGATGACGTAGATGTTGATGCATATATTCACGATTTAGAATATGAGTTAGCAACCAGGGAGGAACATATAAGAGAAGCTGATCTTGAGGCAATAAATAATTTATCAATGATTGGAAACATAATCAAAGTTTAGCAGAACTAATAGGAATTATTGGATTATCTGTTAAATATGGTTTTGAAACGATTTTCGGTGTTCAATACCCAAGTATGTCAAATAGAGAAAAAACATTTGGTCAATTATTGTATGCATATAGAGAAAAGCATTTAGCTCAAGAATGGGACAATATTAAATTTAAACCTGGAAGAGACGGTTTTAGAGATATTCATGATTTTAAAAATAATGCATTAATAGCTAAACAAATATATTCATATTACGCACCAGGAGGATATTATTATAGTCAATTAAAAAAAGATTACGACGCGCAACATAATATTATAAATGAGGAACAAGCAACAACTTCTAGAACAAATAATAAGACTTCTAGAACAAATAATAAGACTTCCAATAACGAACCTCCCACCAAGCGAGCAAAGCCTTCAGACGATAGCGATACTGATCAAACAAGCGAGCCTGATCCTACATTTATTGAAAAGCCTAATTATCGTAATAATAATACTGCTAATATGAATGTTGATATGCAAGAAAATATTCATCTCCAAAGTGGTTCAGGTCGTGGCCCGAATACGGGGGCGCGATCGGGTGCAACGGGAAGTGGAGATTCCCCTTCTACGGGTATCACATGGATAAGACCAAGTCAACCATGTTCTAGTAATCATATGAATTTTTCTAAAACAAAAATTTTAATAAGTTATGGTTATGGTACTGAAAATATACAAACTTCTGCCAGTATTGATCAAATTACAATTTCATTAGGTCTAATTCCTGTAGATTTTGTACCGTTCTATTTAAGTGAAGCTGAATGTGATATGTTACCTTCTACAGCAGAAGTTACAAAAGTAAAATGTAAAGTTTACACCATTGGGAACTCGAACAGCATTTGATGTTGGAGCAACTATGTTTGGCACTGCAACTTCAGAATATGTTCCCATAGGTTTAGTTGCAGAAGGATTGAATAAAAAATTTTATGGCAAAAATGTTAAATATACTTCTTCTGCAACTGATCCAATGAAAGTTATTGGAATTGAAAATATTGAGCCAAAAGAAATGTATGAAAAATATTATAAACATGTTCCATCTAATGCTTTATGTGTACCGCAACCTATTGAACAATATTATATTCATGAATGGAATAGAGAAAAAAATCCAGATACAACCAAATTTCCAGATTATATTATTCATAATAAAGGTTGTGTAAGAATGGATGAACAAGTTCATCAATTTTTAATAAATCAGGCTATTGGGATATCTATTGCTAATTATGAATATATACCAAAAAGCGGTTTTATTAAACGCGGAAAGGAACATTTTGTTCCATATACTCGTCAAAAATATAAAGTACATTCTATTAAAAATAGACCTCATAGTCATGTTTTAAAATTTTTTAAAACTGGTTCTACTTCTATACTGGTAACATTGGTTTAAGTAAAGCAAGTACAACACCAATTGTCATTAATAATATTAACGACATATATGCAAGGACAATTGACTCCTATGGAACGTATCATCCTGTTAAAGGTGGTTTTGGATATGATACTCAACCTCAATTACATGTTGGTATAATTGCAACACCACAATTAAAACCTACAGATAGTTCATCCACATATTTAAATAGTGCTTGTTATTGGAAGGTTGAATGTTCAATTGATATTAAATGTAATATTTTATCAGCTTTCGGAAAAGGAACTAGTGTAAGTTGGCCGTTGGAAACGAATTTTACTGCTAATTACGATCGGTCATACACTGATGGACACACTTTATTCGGAGTAACCGATGATGAAAATGGAAAAATAGTAATAAACAACGAAGAAGAAGAAGAAAATTTTGAAGTCGTAACAAAAACAAAAATGTTAAATTTATAATTAATCAATAATTTTATATTTATTTAATAAAAAATAACTTGATAATGGATTTGGTTTTTTTTATAATTTTTTAGATTTATGTATGATCTCCATTTATACATAAACATTCTTGATCTAAAGCAACATCATTTGGAAAAACATCATTATTTGATAAAACTATTACAGGAGTTCTCATAATTACAGCATCATTTGCATATTTTACTTTTGGAGCGACTGTATCTCCACCAAATAACATTTTTAAAGTTTCAGTTGCTGATGCTTCTAATAAAGGTTCATTCCATAATATAATTCTTTTATTTACACATTCCATTAAAGGAAACGAACAATATTTTCTAAAATTACCTACTTGACCAAAATTTAATCAATAATGTATAAAAGTATCAAAAAAAAATTTTTCCTGCATTTGGTGGAGGCAATATAAACATGGTATTTTTCTTTGGAATATTTTTATCTATAACATTATATAAAAAATAAAAAATAAATGTAAGGCGCGATAACCTCCGAAGAGATCTAAGGCCGAGCTTCTCTTCCAATTTGCGTCGTGCTCCTCTTGATTTTCCCTACAAATTGGCCGGAGGGGACCTACATGTTTTATGCCGACTCCGAACGGCATCTGCAAGGCAGATGAGTTTTCACTGAGAGCTTTTCATGGCAGAAATACACCCGGAGCGCTTGCCAAACACTGCCGAGGGGCGACCCCGCTTAGAAAAATTTTCTTCTAATTGAAAAACCTTATTTCTAAAATTTTGATGTTGCTTTGCCGGGGAGTTGAACCCAGGGCATACTGTGTGATAGGCGGAGCACGCTACCATCACACCACGGTGGCCGCCAACATATATAAATCTTGTAAAAATTTTATAATTTTATATTCATCATTATAAATTAAAATTTTAACAAATCTTCTAAAATTTCTATTAATTCATTTACAGTATAATAATAATCATATAGATTTCCAATAGGAACATTAAATATTAAATTTGAGGTTCTATACATTTTAAATATAAATATAATTCTTTAAAATTTAAAGTATTTATATCATTATTTACAATTTTTAAACAATTTTTAACTAATGTGGATTCAGTATTCCAAAATCTAAATTCGGATGATAACCAAACAGATGTATTTAAAATATGATGTATTGGAGCTGTAGGATGCTGTTTTAAAAACTCTATCACTTTGTCTCCCTTTCCTCTCTTTTTGTTCCCGGAATTTGATTGATCTGATTGGTCGCAGATAGCAATAACTTCATGACCAATTGATGGTTCGGATCCAGTGGAGAATTTATTAAAAATGTCGAACGATAATTGGCTTCCTTCCACCATTCCGTCTTCGGCTTTTTGAGATCTTCGAAAAATCGTAAACATCTAGTTTCACCACTTGGTAGCCACGTTCTCCCGGCGATGTTATAGTACAAGTACTCCCTGGAATCCTTCTGGAGATAGACTGACAAATTAATCCAATGCTGGAGCGAGAATTGCCAGCTTGGAACGACTCTTCTAGCATATCTGCTATTGATTTGTTTACGCAATTGATTTGCAAAGGAACATCTACATGAGTTGTTTGAGTAGGAACAATCATGGACGATGTGGATGTGGTTGCCGTGATGCGCGATGATGAGCACGGCCCCTGAAAATTTTCTGCATAATTGTTCGTTATCCAATTTGATGTTTTCATGCTCATCGTTTGTTCCATATATGTCGTGGACCACTCGCTGTTTAACAGGATGCTTACCAAACTCCTCATTGAACACTTTCCTAATTATAAAAATAAATCTATTAATATTAATAAAACTACAATATTTTATTCTTACCTAATTCTTTCTTCTGGGCTAACAATGTTTCTGCACAAATGCTAATGACTCCATTAGGGTATGAAGGTACCTCTTCGCCTCGTATTGCTTCTCCTTCAAGGAGATTGAGATCAAAATCTCCAATGTCATAGTTATATCCAGCAAAAATTCTTTGGTCCAAATTACCAACAGAACCGATAGAAGCGAATTATTCATCGAGTCCTCCTTCAATGTTGATGCTCTTCGTATTTCCTCCTCTATGTCTATTTTCTTCTTCTTGTTCGTCGGTTCCTGATTGGCTTCCATGTTCCTTTTCTGTTTTTTCTCTTTCCTTACAGTGTTCTCCACTAATTGAGTATTCGGAAATTGATTCTTCTGAGTAGTTGCAAGAGATTGATCTTCGTCTTTTTTTGACATCTCTTCTAATATCACTTCCTCTTCGTTTTCTGTCAGCACGGGCGACACATCGTCTATCACAACCGGTTCCCGATCCATCTTCACTTGTTTCTTTATCATTATATTCGGGTGAATAACTATAACTGCACACACTATTCTCACTGTCACTGTTACAAAACATTTAACATTAAATTAAAAATTTCAGCTTTTATATACGATTTTCATGTCTAAAATTATTTCTTTTACACCCGCACTATGCGCTGTAAAAATAATAAAACATTATAACGACGACGACGACGACGACGACAAGAACGACAAGAACGCTGGCAGAGGCGGAGACAACGCCGGCTGAGGAAACAATTTTCCCAGATCATGACATTAGCATCATGGCCTCCGATTAGACATTTGTCGGAACCGGCCGGATAGGACCACTATAGCATATATCCTCCATACAACCGATTTTTCAGAAAAAGAGGATTTTTGTAATATCTTACTCAATTTAACTTATTGAAGTTTCAAACTTCACCGTATACTTTCGTATATTGCACAAATTGTTGCCTGAAAAAATTTATGAGATCGGTCGTATATATAGTATATATCCCCCACAACCGATTGTTCAGATAAGAAACTTTTCGTAATTACTGCCTATTTTAAGAGCTAGAGGCTTCAAATTTCAACGAATGCTTACGTATATAGCATATATTTTTGTCTGAAAAAATTATACAGATCGGTGGTATATATAGTATATATATAGTGGTATATACAGTATATATATATAGTATATATATATATATATATTTTCGCAATTTTAGCCCCATTTTAACAGCTAGAAGCTTCAAATTTCACCAAATGCTTACGTGTATAGCATATATTTATGTCTGAAAAAATCATTGAGATCGGGTGTATACATAGTATATATCTAATACAACCGATTGTTCAGATAAGAAACTTTGCGCAACTTCTGCCCCGTTTTAACAGCTAGAAGCTTCAAATTTCACCAAAGGCTTACGTATATAGCATATATTGTTGTCTGAAAAAATCATAGAGATCGGTGGTATATATATTATATACTTCATACAAACTGTCATTTTTGCAACTTTTTACGGATAGAAGCTTCAAAATTCATCAAGTTTCATCAAATAGCTACGTTTGCTCTGTTAAATATCCGAGAGAAATCGAGACACGACCGTTCACTAGTAATTCATTTATTGTAATCACCTTTGGCTTCTAACTATTACAGAGTTGAAGTTGTGTACTAAAAGTTATCGTGTTTGGGTTGCCTCTGTTACAACATCAGAGTTGCATTTTCTCTTACAAATTCCGCCTCAAACCAAATGCGATTCATATTTAAAATATAAAAAATGCAATTCTTTTGAAAATATAACTCAAACCTATACTAGAATTATCTTTAACAATTTACATAAATTTATATGTTTGTCTCCAGATAGGGGCTTCGTAAATATATCTGCGACGTTTTTCGCTGATGGAACGTACTCAATATCGATTTCGTTTTGGACATATTTTTCGCGTATGTAGTGAAACTTTATGTCAATATGCTTGCTACGCTTATGTGCCACAGGATTTTTGACTGCGAACTGTGCACTTTGGTTGTCGCAAAAATATTGTTGATGCTTTAGCGACATACTGCTCAAAACCCATTTCTGTCAATAAACTTCGTAGGAAGGATACTTCCTTTGCTGCGTTGCACATTGCGATGTATTCCGATTCCATGGTGCTAAGAGAAACTACATGTTGCTTCTTATATTCCCATGCAATCCGCCCATCGCCCATAAAAATAGAATAACCACTGATCGATTTGCGGTCTTGTAAATCTGAAGCCCAGTCAGCATCTGAAAAACAAATTAAGCTTTGATGGTTAGCGTTAAAAGTTATCATACCCTTCGGCTTCTCTTTCAAATAGCGCAATACTCGCTTGGCTGCCACGAAATGCTCTTTGTGCGGGTGACTGTTAAACTGTGCCAGCTTCGATACGGTGTATGCTATATCCGGCCGAGAATTATGGCCAAATATGTCAAATCACCAACAAGTGACATGTACTGCTTGGTGAGAAAACCTGCACAATTTTTGTTACTGCATTTTGCAAGAACCGTGCCTTTACTGTAAGGCGTTGCAACACCTTTACAATCTGCCATATTCCAGCGACATAGCGCCCTTGATGGATTGAAATATTTCCACGGAGATCGGCACTTTCAACCTCCATGCCCAGATAATAACGAATAGGGCCACGATCAACAGCTTCTACTTTCTCATTAAGCATTTTAATAATTTTCTGCATCGTGTTTTCTGACGAACAAGCCAACATGATGTCATCAACGTATATGCTCAATATATTAATTTCGCCATTGCCGCACATAGTATATACACAGTTGTCTGATCTGCATCTCACGAAACCAATGTCGCTCAAAACCTTATCAATCTTTTCGTTCCAATATCTGCGGCCTGCTTAAGGCCATATAAAGATTTTTGAAGTCTGCACACTTTTTGGGGTTGTTGCTCATCAACAAAACCTTCAGGCTGGCGCATGTACACCTCTTCTTTCAAATCACCGTTTAGGTGCTACGACATCGACATGGTTGACCAGCAGCTTATATTGTACTGCTAATGAAAGAATCATACGAATAGTCGAATGCCTGACGACTGGTGCATAAGTGAAGGTAAACTCTTCGCCTGGTTTCTGCGAACACCTTGCGCAACTAAACGCGCTTTATACTTTTCAAGTTTACCATCGCCATCGAACTTTTAGCGAACACCCAGCGACAACCAATCACGTTTTGTCAGGTGTGCAGTCAGCTAGAGTCCAAGCACCACTTTTCATTAGGGAATTATATTCCGCCTGCATAGCATTTCTCCATTGCGAACTTTCGTCAAATTGCATCGCATCTTAAACTGAATTTGGATTTTCGTACGCCAGATTAAGTACCTCAACTATATATTTTTTTCTTGGCCTGCCTACTTTTCCTGTTCGGCATATACGCGGTCGTCCCCGTTTTCTTCCAAATACCATTTCGCCTTCGTCACTCGAAGCACTATCTTCAGATGCATCGTCGTCATCTTCATCATTTGCCATGTCTTCACTGCTTGAGTTTTTATCAACACTCATATCTGCAATTTCACCATCATTTCCACTCATATTTGCACTTTCAATCGATTTAGTTGCGTTTTCGGTAATTAATTCAATGATCACGTTAGAATCAGCATTTTCGTGCTCATCGGAGTTATCTTCTACGGTGTCAAGTTTTGGCAAAGCGTGTTCGAAAAATATTACATCACGAGCAATTACAATGCTTTTCTTTAAGGGATCATAAGGCCTATACCCTTTAGTATGATCAGCATAGCCTACAAACCGTACCTTCGATCCTTTACAATCGAACTTTGATTTTCCTTCACAACAGCTTCACAACCAAATACTTTGAAATGGTTAACACTCGGTTTGTACACTCGATAACATTCATACGGCGTTTTATTTTTAAAATTTTCGTGGGACACCTATTCCGTATGTAAGCGGCGGTGTTGACTGCTTCCGACCATAGCGATTGTGTGAGATTCGATGAAACTAACATGCACCGAGCCATATCAACTAAAGTGCGGTTGGCACGTTCTGCCACGCCATTCTGTTCTGGTGTATACGCCACCGTCTTTTGATGTATAATACCTTTACTTTTCAGGTAACTTTGGAAATCCGTTCCCAAATATTCACGCACATTATCACTGCGCAAACATTTTACTTTATTACCAGACTGATTTTCTACGCACGTAACAAATTGCTTAAATGCAAGAAATGCATCAGATTTTTTCTTTAGAAATTTTACTTCAATGTAGCGCGAGAAATCGCCAATAAACGTGATAAAATAATTTGAGCCACCTTGCGATGTCGTACGCATAGGTCCGCAAATGTCGGAGTGAATAATTTCCAAACATTTTGTTGATTGCACATTCGAATAATTAAGGAAAGCGCTTCTTTTGATTTACACATTGCGCATATGTCACAATCAATATTCAATTTCTTATTGATACACAAGCCACGCACCATATTATTTTGTGCAAACATAATCTTTATAATTTACATGGCTGAATCGCCGATGCCACTTTTGCACATTTTCATGTTTTTTATTTTCAGTTACTAAATTAATATATTCTTTGTTTTTAGTTTTTGTCAAATTTACGTGAAAAACTCCGTTTTGCATATCGGCAGTGAACACTAATTTATTTTCTTTTGTCTTTACAATTGCTTTATTTTATTAAAGCATACTTCGTTTCCGTTACTCAGAATTTTGCTCACAGCTAAGAAGTTGTTGTTTAACTTTGGTACGTACAATACATCCATCAATACGATGTCAGTAGTTTCCGATTTGAGCATTATTTTTCCTTCGCCCTCTGCTTCAACCGATTCTCCAGATGCTAAAAATACCTTTTGAGTAGTTTTTCGCAAGCAAGAGAATAATGTGATATCTCTACAATGTGTGATGATGCTCCACTATCGAGTATCCATGCCTTCTCACCTTTCGCTGTTTGAGCGTGGGAGTCAAACAAACTTAGCACCGTCGGAGTTTGAGTGCTTTTGCAATTAGCTCTGATGTGACCTCTCTTACCGCAAATTATAACATTTTGCATTGCTGAAGTTTCGCCTTATACTCTAACTTTGTTGTTGCTACGATTATCGCGTTCATTAGACAAGCCTTGTGTTTGATCTCTTTTCTCAAATGTGCCATTGGAATTCGCTGCAAACACATTTTCGGTTACGATGCGTTGCCCTCTCCTTTGCTCTTCTTCCAATATTTTAACCTTCAAAACTTCTAATTTCGGTAACTTGTCTCTGCTTTCAATAGCTATTACGAAGCTTCTATCTCATCTGGGAGACTACATAACAGTAATATGCAGAGCAGGTCTTCGGGTACAGTAGCACCGATTTCGCTAAGATTGTCCACAATAGAGCAGAACTCATTGATTTGAAGGGCAAATTTCTGTGCAGCGTTCACTTTGAATTGAATCAATTTTCTAAACAAATTTACCTTTCTGGCTGGACCGTCTGCATTGTAGAGGGTGCTTAGCAACTTCCATGCCTCTTTTGCTGTCACACACTTTTTTATTTGGATCAGCTCCGCAGGTTTAATGCACAAATGAATCATCGCTAATGCCTTTTGGTCAGCTTTCTGCCACTGCTCCTTCTCCTTTTCCGATGCGTCCGTCTTAATATCATCAGCAACGACGTAGCACAAATCTTGTGTCACCAACAAACTACGCATAAGCAGCGCCCACGTCGAATAGTTTTCGCCGGTCAACTTTTCAATATTTATTAACGACGAACTCATTTTTTTTTAATCAACTGTTTTTTAGAAAAAAGCTACAAAATCGACAAACGATTTACACAATAAATATTACTATTAAAATTACCGAACAACGTGACCTGGGCCCATAACCCTTGTTAAATATCCGAGAGAAATCGAGACACGACCGTTCATTAGTAATTCATTTATTGTAATCACCTTTGGCTTATAACTAATACAGAGTTGAAGTTGTGTACTAAAAGTTGTCGTGTTTGGGTTGCCTCTGTTACAAAACATCAGAGTTGCATTTTCTCTT
>JARSSU010011854.1:0-77205 GCA_029619165.1 Eurosta solidaginis
GTAGTCGTCGCGCAAGAATTTTTGCGCTCGAATGTATAGCAATGAGTAACAACAAATAAAAAAAAACCTTAGAACGGTGTTGTTTTGTACACGATATAATTGCGAATGACAAATCTTTATTGAGAGTTTGTTACAAAGTACAATGAGGGTTGCAATGTGAAAAAACTCAAATGTGTAGTAGGTGATGCCACTTGGTTATGCAGTAGCGCTCTGAACATCCTCCCCCCCTTGGCAGGATATACCGCCAACTATGTCGTCATTGACGGGAAGAGCACACAATTTCGCTATAGCTCGTTTACAAATACCACCTTCCGTTTTAACTTCTGCTACACGAACCATGCCATCGTTCCCCTTGAAGACTTGAGTTACTCGACCGAGTGGCCACTTTAGTGGTGGTAGTGATTCATCTTTGATTAGAACCAAGGTTCCTACTGCAACGTTTTGTTTGGTAGATCGCCAACGTGAACGCTGTTGCAGGAGAGATAGATATTCAGAGCTCCACCTTCTCCAGAATACCTGTTGCATGAACTGAACTTGCTGCCAATGGTCAAGTCGACCTACCTTAAGTGTCGAGATGTTGGGTTCTGGTATTGATGTTAGTGGCGCTCCAATCAAAAAATGAGCCGGAGTTAGCACGTCTAAGTCATCGGGGTTCTCTGAAATTGGAAAAAGTGGTCGGGAATTTATTATTGCTGAAATCTGACATACAAGAGTCCTAAGTTCATCAAAAGTGAGCAAAGCAGTTCCAACTGTTCGCCAGAAGTGGAATTTCGCCATTTTGACCGATGCCTCCCAGAGGCCCCCAAAATGCGGAGACCTGGGTGGTATGAATTTCCAATCAATTCCTTCGATGATACATTCTCGATAAACCCTTTCAACGTGTTGCTGCGTAAGGAAACTCTTGTGTAATTCAGCCATCTCGTTTTTTGCCCCAACAAAGTTTGTGGCGTTATCTGACCAAATCACCATAGGTTTGCCACGAGTGGAATAAAATCGTCGCAAAGCCGCTAAAAACGAATCTGTCGACAAATCTTTAACGAGTTCCATGTGCACTGCTTTCGTGGAGAAGCATATGAACAGGCAGATATAACATTTTGTTGCTGGTCTGCCTCTTATTTCAGATCGGTACTGGAACGGTCCACAGTAATCAACGCCGGTGGTGAGAAATGGTCGACTGGGTCGAACGCGCTCTTCGGGTAAGTTTCCCATAATCTGCTCGCACACCTTCGGCTTGAGCCTAAAACATCGTACGCATTTACTTATGACATGGCTCACCACCTTTTTTCCTCCGATGGGCCAGTATTGTTGTCGTATTGCTGCCAATAATGCTAGAGGGCCAGCATGTAAATTTTTATGGTGGAAGTGTAAAATAATTGAATTTGTTAGAGGATGCCCCTTTGGCAGCAGAATCGGATGTTGTGATTGATAACTTAACAGCGAATTTTTCAAGCGTCCTCCTACTCGTATGAGGCCAAAGGTATCCAAAAATGGTGAGAAAGAAGCCAATGTACTAGACGAGCTTAGCGGTGTATTATTTTTTAGGGATTTGTATTCCGAACAAAAATTCACCCTTTGTATCATGCGAAGTAACCACCAAGTTCCTTGTTGTATGTGTGTTGCAGTGAGTGCGCCAGAGCGGTCTCTTTTAAAAAACATGTGTGCGTATCCATATATACGCTGCATTGCTGCAAATGAATTTATGTATTTGCAATTAAGCGAAGTGTCGATCACTGACGTCGATGACAGCAAAGTAGACTTTCGTCGTTCCGGCAAAGTTTCAATTTGAGTATTGAATTTCGGCCAATCATATTCTGAGTTGCGAAGAAATGGTGGTCCGTTGGCCCATAACAATGAGTTTGATAGCTCCATCGGCGAAGCACCCCTCGACAAAATGTCTGCTGGGTTGGCACCTGTTGGAACATACCGCCACTCCATACCACTTGTGAGGTGCTGTATGCTTGTTATGCGATTTGCGACGAAAGTATTAAAACATGAGGGCTCTTCTTTAAGCCAAGACAAAACAATGGTTGAGTCTGACCAACAAAAAAATGGACAGTTGAAAATATCTAACTTATCAATGGTACTCACTACTTGCGACAGAAGTGCCGCGGCACAAAGTTCCAGCTTGGGAACCGTGACTGTTTTAAGAGGTGCAACCCTAGATTTGGAACAGAGTAAATTGACTCGAACATCTCCATGTAGGCGGGCCACAATATATATACAAGCGCCGTAAGCTGAAACACTAGCATCGCAGAATGCATGTACCTCCAGATTAGCGGTTGGACTGGCCACGTATCGAGGAAATGCTAACTTGCTTATGGTGCCGAGTTCCCTATAAAGCTGTAGCCAAGCTGTCTCATAAGTCATTGGTAGGCTTTCATCCCAGTCAAATTTTTCTGTCCACAAGCGTTGAAGAAACATTTTTGCTTTGCATATTATAGGTCCAATTAATCCCAATGGATCATAAAATTGCGCTATTGTTGACAAAACTAAGCGTTTAGTTATGCCCTTTTTTACATGTGGTGCGATAAACGAAAAAATAAATAAATCCGCTTCAGGATTCCATTGTAGTCCTAGAGTTTTTGTAATGTAGCTGCCATCATCGAACTTGATCAGCTTCTCTCTATCTGCTGCTGGCACTTTGTTAAGCACTTCTGGGGCATTCGAGCACCACTTTCTTATTTTAAAATTCCCTTTGCCTAGTAGCTCAGACGTTTGACGCATTATTTGGCTTACGTGGTCAATGGTATCACCGCCGGTAATGAGGTCATCAACATAAAAATCTCGCAAGACTATTTGAGCACCGAGGGGATAGGATCCTGCTTCATCGGCCGCTAGCTGATGCATGGAACGAACTGCCAAGAAGGGTGCAGACTTTGTGCCGTACGTTACCGTATCGAGTTTGAACATTTGGATATCATCTCTTGGATCGTCTCTCCAAATAATGCACTGCAAATAGTTATCCGGTTCAGTGACTCGGATGCATCTATACATTTTGCAGATGTCGCCGGTCAGTGCGACCGGATGTGAGCGGAAACGAATGAGAGTGTCAGATAGCTTTGGTTGTATTGTTGGGCCCGTCATCATAACCTCGTTTAACGAATAGCCAGTTGATGTCATTGCTGAGCCGTCAAAGACGACTCTCAACTTAGTGGTTGTGCTATCGTTTTTAAACACGCAATGATGGGGCATAAAATAGGTAGGTACTGTTGACGGAAGTTTTGATATAGGGGACATATGGCCAAGGTCTAGATACTCCTTCATGAATGATGTGTATTGTAATTTCACTTCATCATTGCGCCCTAGGCGTCTTTCAAGAGCGAGGAACCTTCGCAAGGCTTGCTGATAGGAATCCCCAAGTAGGTTTACGCTGGACCGCAAAGGTAGACGCACTGAGTACTCACCAGTTTCCATGCGGCTGTAGTTCGCATTAAAATGAGCCTCGCATTCGATTTCCTCCTTTGTAGCCCTTCGTATTGGTTCGAAACAATTTTCTATCTCCCAGAATGAACGCACCATTTCGTTTGTTGACTGGTGTTCTGAACTACATTCAGGTGAATTTATTGGTGTAGTTAAGTAAGATGATAGCTTAGACGAAGTGTTACGACCGCCAGACACGACCCAGCCAAAGCGAGTTTTTTGTAAGATGTGATTATTATTTTTTAAATGAATCTGTCCAACGCAAAGTAACTCAAAGAATATACTTGCACCGATGAGGAGATCTACATGTTGAGGCTTATGGAATTCAGGGTCCGCGAGATTAATGTTTACTGGAATATCCCAATGAGTGATGTCAAGTGGATAACTTGGTTGACAATCAGTAATTGTAGGAGTTACGGCTGAAGTTAAGGTCGTGGCGAAGTTGTTGTATACCGATTGAATGGTGATGTTTACGCTAGAGCTGACAACGAGTTCTGAGTCTCCAATACCAGAGACCGCTATAGATGATTTAGATTTTTTCAATTGCAAATAATTAGCGAGTTTTGTTGTAATAAAATTAATTTGTGAAGCTGAGTCTAAAATAGCGCGACATGGGACAAGAGCACCTACGGAATTACGAACTAAAACAACAGCCGTTGCAAGGAGCACACATTGGTTTAAATTGAAATTTGGATGAGCAATAATTGAATCGGTTGTTGTTGTCCTGGCAACCAGCGCTGCTGGCTGCGTTGCTCCCGGGGAGCTTTCAGTTATACTGGGATTTGTCTGATCTTTATAAATAAAATGTAGTAGCGTGTGGTGCATTAACGAGCAGCGGCGACATGCTGACGACTTGCATTGTTGCACCTGATGACCTGGTTTGAGGCAGTTAATACATAACTGAGCCCTTTTGGCTTCTTTCCACCGGTCATTCGGCGTTAGATTGGCGAAGGTTGGGCAAGAATATACAATGTGATCAAGCTTATGACAGATAGCACAGGTTTTTTGAGTAGGCGTTGAAACGACAAATGCATTTTTACGATACTTAACATTGCTCACCTGGGTGCTAGGTGTTTTCGTTACCATAGCATGATCCACATTTTCTATAGTTTGACATCTCCTTTGCAAAAAGCTCACCATGTCCTGCCACGTTGGCAGCTTATCGGCAGAAACTCGTTCTTCCCATTTTGTGTGAGTAGTAGAATCCAATTTCTGAGCAGTAATATGTTGAAGTAAGCAATCGGCTATTTGCTCGGAAGTGCCTAGCGACTGCAACGCTCGTACATGCGATACTACCTTGTCTACAAGTGAACGTAGCTCTGTTGATTTTCTATCAGCACTCACCTTTTGCAGCTGAAACAGCTCATGAATGTGTGCCTGAAAAATTAATCGGCGATTATCAAATCGTTCAACAAGTAAGTTTAAAGCAATTGTGTAATTTTGATCACGCATCTCAAGTGATTGAATGGTGTCTAGCGCGGCACCTTTCAAACATGAGCGCAAATGCTGGAACTTTTCCAGGTTAGACAGCTCGGAGTCAGTGTGAACAATAGTTTGAAACATGCCGTAAAAATCCGGCCACTCTGTATACGCTCCTTCAAACGATGGCAACTTTAATTCGGGCAGGCGGGATCTTTGCTGTTTTACCACAACAACGGATTGGTGCTCTTGAAGCTGCGGGTTTCTCGTTGATGACATTATCTGTGAGTCCATCTTATTTATCTCCCTGGTGTATGCTGTCTTTGCTTTTATAAATGACGCAGTAAATTGATCGCGAGTACTGGCTTCAATCTCACCGGGGTCTTCCTCTTCCAGTTGAGACTGTGTTGACTCGAAATGATCCTGGGTACGGTTAAGCTGTTCCAATCTCACCGATAGCTCAGCATGGTCCATGGACTGAATTCATCTGCATCAACTTGTATCAAGCTTATCTGGCGAAGAAGTGCTTCGCTTTTCTTTTTTAAGAACGACATTTCTTAAATAACGCGTTGATTTTCTCAAGTTATCGAGCGAATATTGTGATTTAATAAGTTGAGTCCAACTGATTGCAATGCACAACTAGTTTTGCATACCAAAAACGAAAATTAGATGATCCAACTCAACTTAACTGTTGAATCGCGTGATTTGTACAGTTACAATGTATGTATGTACGAAAGTTATGCACTAGCAAGCAAACAAAAAGAACACATAAGCGAATAGCGGTGCCTATGTGATCACGTCGGGGTCACCAAAAAATGTAGTCGTCGCGCAAGAATTTTTGCGCTCGAATGTATAGCAATGAGTAACAACAAATAAAAAAAACCTTAGAACGGTGTTGTTTTGTACACGATATAATTGCGAATGACAAATCTTTATTGAGAGTTTGTTACAAAGTACAATGAGGGTTGCAATGGGAAAAAACTCAAATGTGTAGTAGGTGATGCCACTTGGTTATGCAGTAGCGCTCTGAACACAACTCAATTTAGCTTACACAATAGTGATTTAACAGCTGTTGTGTTTTGAATTTAAATTTATTTGTGAAAAAAAGAAATAATAATAATTTTAAAAATATGGAAAATTTGAAACGTGCGTTGTTATTTGAAGCCACAGAATCAAGTTTAGATTCACGGTTGGCTTCATATCGTCAAAAGAAGAGGGATAACTTAATAGTTATCCAGGATTTAAGAAGACAGCAGCTTTTGATCCTAGCTGCATTGGAGGAAAATACCTTAAATAGGTCTTTGTGGAAGCTGATAAATATATTTAGATAAGTGTTCCTAAATAAATATATACATACATATCTAATGTTGATATTGTTAGAGTCGACATTCATTCTTTTGGCAGGAAATCTGCGCCGTTGATGACCACCATTTCAAGGCACATTTTAGAATGACGCATTCCAGTTTTGAAAAGCTGTGTGGTTCCTTGGAATATTAAGAAAAAGCTGATAAGAACTGGCGCACAGCAATTTCTTTGCAAAAACGTGTAGCAATTGCTTTGTTTACCCTTGGGTCAGCTGCAGAATATAGAGTATTGTCAGAGCTATTTGGTGTTGGCAAATCAACTGTGTGCGCACATTTTCCTAGAGTTCTCCGAGGAGGTGTGGCAGGCGCTATCTACACAGTACATTAAAAAACTACCACCGACGCAAGAAACTGTTGACGAATATGTGGATGGATTTCATAACCTTGGCTTTCCACAATGTTTAGGGGCGATGGTGAGTGTAATTTCTCTCTTTATATGACAATAGAAAGGCTGTAAGTGAAATCACAAGGATATCTTATAGAGAGGAAGGAAGGATAATGGTTGGGTTAAATTGAACTTACGGGTCCGTGAGGACCTCACATAGACTGAATGAGTCCATAATATTACAAAAAGTTTGCTTACGACGAAAACTGGATAGCCCTATCAAAAACCAGAACCTATGTTTTTTCCTGCTTCTATAACTAATAGCTGTGTCACTCAGAATCTCCATCACGAGCCTACAGTCCTCTATTTTAATTAAAAGAGTAAAACCTGCACATGATATTAGACAATTGCATCTCCGGCTGGTTCCACGCCTTTCCTGATTGGTCGATCATGCACAACTCTCGTCTTCTGTCATTTTCTTCCAATCTGATAGGGCTTCTGCGGAGAATGCGCCATTTTTAGATAGCTTATCCGCTCCTTCATTTTCCATATTTTTCCATTTACCCAATACTACTTCCACCTGAAAAATACCACAGTGATCTCACATTACTTCGCCTCGTGTGCCATATTAGAGCCCCTTTTACCAACCTTCCACCTAACTTGTGGCTCTAAGGGCCCCATCCAAGAAGAGGTACCCGATCGAGTAGTATGTTCATTCAATATTTGATGATCCTGTACTACTATGGTCCCTTGGTCTGCGTGCAAGCTGATACGAGGGATTGAGTCTCGAGTAGACATCTGTCCGAAAGGAAAGCTTCGACCAATTAGCGCCCCAGTCAGTGACTGCTTCGACACATCACTTATCCTCTCGGGAACAGTCGGAGCTCTACCTCCCTTTGCCCCCTCCGAGAAAGCCGGACATTTATCGTTACCTCCACTTAATCTTTCCATTCCGTTCTCCCTCTCTCATCCTTCTTATTAACATTAAATTCTGACTTGTTCATCTTTGTCGCACCACCGCCTTTCCAACCAAAGCGGGCTCAGCGGCCTAATTAAATTGGGGAAGAAAACCGTCCGGAACAGCAGCGCCCTTCACTGTGGTACGACCAACGTTGTTTTACGAGGCGGTCTGTTATGGGGAGTTATTATATGAGTCTATCATAGACTTATATAGTAATAATAATATATATTATATAGTAATAATAATAATAATAGTATTATTAATAAAACTAATAACTTTAGATGGCTGCCATATAGAAGTCAGATCCAATGCTTCTGATACAAGGGATTATTTTAATTACAAGGGATGGTATTCCATTGTACTCCTAGCTCTTGTAGATTATAGGTAAAGAGAACATATAATGCGCTTATTTATTGGCATTTATTTCTTTTTTATTTAATATACATATATTTTTTTATATAGATACCGTTTTATCTACATCAATATTGGAGCACCAGGACGTTGCAATGACTCCCAAATATACAATTCATCTCTGCTGAAGAAGGTATTGATTGAGAACGAGGTACTCGCGGCAAATAAAAATACATAAGCGGAGTACAAATGCCTATATGCATTTTGGGAGACTCCGCATTTAAATTTTCCACAACGATAATGAAGCCATATGCCTTTTCCACAGATTTGTCTGAGGAAAAAAAAACTGTATAACAATATGTTATCAAAATGCAGAAGAGTGGCGAAAATGCCTTGTAAAGGCTCGGTTTCGTCGAATTGGAAAGGGCATAGATAATGAAATTGGTAACGCCCCGAGCATTGTGCAGGCGTGCTGTGTTTTGCACAATTTCTTCAATGAAGAAAACGACACCATTAACTAGATGTGGTTGGAAAATTTGAGGGAGTATGACCGAAACCGGGAATATCCTACACATAGTGTTGTGATTGGCGATAACGAACCCTCTGCCGAGATATTAGACAAGCGCTGTGTCGTTATTTTGGTAAGAAAATAATTACCTCATTCATTATACCTTTCATGAAAATGAAATGGTATATTAACTTTGGCACGAATCTCAAAATTGTAAGTCCTTAAAGGAAAATAGATATACACACCATTAAGTATACCGAAATAATCAGGATGAAGAGCTGAGTTGATTTAGCCATGTCCGTCTGTCTGTTTGTCTGCAAACTAGTCCCTGAATTTTTGAGGTATCTTGAAAAAATTTAGGTGTCCGATTAGAGATTTGTCGGAACCGGCCGGATCGGATCACTATAGCATATATCCTCCATACAACCGGTTTTTTCAGAAAAAGGGGATTTTTGTCATATCTTCCTCAATTTATCAGATTGAAGCTTCAAACTTCGCCATTTGTTTCCGTATATTGCACATATTGTTGTCTGGAAAAATGGATGAGATCGGACGTATATATAATATATATCCCCCACAACCGATTGTTCAGATAAGAAACTTTTCGTAATTACTGCCCCATTTTAAGAGCTAGAGGCTTCAAATTTCAACGAATGCTTACGTATATAGCATATATTGTTGAAATACGTGATTCGTAGTCATAGGTTTTACATGCAGACCACAAAAAGCGTGAAACTTTGCATTCCCACACAAAGTACCTACCTATTTTTTTATTTTTATTTACCTTAAAAATCGTTTAGGTATGTACGTCTGTTCACTATATATTTTTTATCTTATACAGCCGATTATTTGGAGATTACGAATGGGATAATATTATTGTTCAGCCCCATTCATGAAAGGTATGAAGGACAATCCCGTCCTTGCTTGTTTTCATTTAATAATAAATAATATGAGAAGACTAGCGTACCCTGGAAGACTATGTCCTGGCCGAAAATTGGTACAATTTTTTCGAAAAGATTAATCTTTATAAAAAGCTTCCGATGTACCAAATTTCAAGAAAATCACACAAGATTTTTAAGCTTTAGCTTTTTGTTTTTATTTAACTTTTTTTGTACAATTCAATATAATTTAATTATTGTTTTTATATAAATTTTTGTTTAGTACTATCAGAAGTTTCTCCAAGTTGTCTGCTTTTCTTTTTTCAATTGCAATAAGTGTTCAGAAATCTCTGAGGACAGATTGTCAGATTTTTGTAGCAATTGTTCTTGAAAAAAGTACTAATTTTCTTTTTCTGTTTAGGATCCAATGTCGCTTTCGAGGTTGATGGTCCTGGTGACGGAGAAAATGGAGATGGAGGCGTTGACGATGACGGAGTAAGTGTTCCGAGCGATATCAGTGAAATTGATGATTTCGAGTCAATAGATGATTCTGTTTTCGAATAAAAATTAAAAAATTAGTCATAACAATTTTAATAAACGAATACTTAGAGCAGACGTCAAAGGAATTGAGCAATCAAATATGAGGACTTCATTATGTTATTTATTTGATCGCGGAAAAGATTTTAGATTATGATTTCGAATAATGCCAGGAGGTTACATGGTATGTTTTATTGCTTATCATGGATCCTCATGGCAACATCTGAAATCATTACCGAAGGCTTTTCCAAGTTCAAAACAACTAAAAGGATACGGTCCCCATATTTTTCTCCCAACTCGTTCCCGCTCCTGGTCTAACTATATGAAGATAAAAACCGAAAACCTTTGTACTTATTTATTGTGAAGAACCTCAGACCGAAACGACCGACGACGACCTCAGCTAAACTACTAGCTCAAAATGGGACTCTAGCGAAAGAGAAGCTGGCATCTCGTAACCAAGAGAGACTAAGGGGGAATATCCCACTCTCTCAACTACAAAGGGATGATATTCTCGATTAGATAAGTTTTTTAATAACTACGCGTTGATGGCGGTTAATACCGGAGAAGATTTAACTCGACGCTGTGTTGTCTGGACTATGTCTTACGGTTAAAATGCTTATGATCTGGCTCAGAAGGATTTCCAGTCGCCTTTCACGATGCCGACATCCCTACAGAAAGATACACATGAACTCTTCCTCATTTCGGCCCACGCACACCAAACTCATAGGGATATCGAAATGAAACTTATTATACCACACACCGAAATCTTCATTGGTGTATTTATTCATCCCTTCCCTTTCCCTCCCTCTCCTTCTGACTGCCTTTCCCTGTACCTGCCCCTCGAATCCTCATATATAGAATCTATACCAAATATTACATACCTTCTTCACTTGACCGGCTGAAATCGGAATGTCTATGTTTTTATAAACCACTACGAAAGCTTAGGAAACTAACACAGCTGCAACTTTATAAATCGCATTAGTGTTTATACATATAATATATATATAGATAGATAGCTGATCTTTTCTCCTGCAGCGATAATATTCTGCACTACGATGTAAGGTATTTGTCATATTGTAGCTCCTTTAAAAAATATATTGCTTATGAAGCAAGAGCTTCTCCCTCCAACTCTCCATGTTTGTCCCTGTCTATCCTCCTCCGTAACATCCCCCTTTCACTTTCACTACTTTTCCTTCTTAAACACGCACTTTCTTTCTTCTCCCTCAACTTTCCTCTATTTTTCTTCATATCTTTCCCTTCTCCTGCTTCCTCTCATTCCTGTATTACCTCTGCACTTTCTGTATTGTCACTGCCACTTTCTTTCATCTCCCTTATTTTTTTTCTCTATTTTTCTTCTTCCCCTTCCCACTCCTATCCCTTATTTTTATTTTTCTGCATATGGCTTTTTGTATAACTGTCCTCCTTTCCTTCTCGTCTTCTTTGTAATCACTGCCCATTGTTAAAAGCCTAATTCACACTTCTTGCTTTATACCCATATTGCGAAATCACATTCTGAGATCACCTTTCATCATATTTTGGTCTATATCTAAGCAGGAGGTTCACATATACAACTAAAAACCACTTATAAACTATCCACGTAACTATAAGAAACCAACGCAGTTATAACTTTTAAAATTGGTCAATCAAGGAAGTAACGGCCTACACCGGTAACATTTGCCAAACTATACGAATCCAATGCATCTTTTATATTTAAAATTGGTTCATCCCATCTTGAGTTATAAGTATTAACAGATTTTGCATTTGTTTTTATATAAGGGATGAACCTTTTCGAATGACTGCCTGAATAATAAAATTCAAATAAATCGCGCCTGACTCACTTCTCGGAAATAAAACAGACCAAATTGTTAATCGAAAACATCTTCAAATCCCACTAAAGACACACAAGGAATTTCATCAAAATCGGTCTAGTCGTTTAGAAGGAATTCTGTCATAAACACACGCAAAGAATTATAAATATATAATTATATTTTTATATACATCTTTATATGTGCCCATTATTATGAAAGTCGTCTAACTCATTTTCCTGTCGTTCAGTGGTAATCTGTTTGTATCTCTCCCCGCCTCCTGTTTTTTAGAGTCCAATAGCCAAAAATAAAAAAAAATAGATGTAAGGCGCGATAACCTCCGAAGAGATCTAAGGCCGAGCTTCTCTTCCAATTTGCGTCGTGCTCCTCTTGATTTTCCCTACAAATTGATCGGACGGGACCTACATGTTTTATGCCGACTCCGAACGGCATCTGCAAGGCAGATGAGTTTTCACTGAGAGCTTTTCATGGCAGAAATACACCCGAGCGCTTGTCAAACACTGCCGAGGGGCGACCCCCGCCAAAGATACAATTCTTATATTGGTTTAAATTTCTAAAACCATTTACAGATACATTCGTTTAGAAATAACATATCACTTAAGACCATGAGTTGGAAATGAACTAGACCACTTTCATAATAATGTACTTTCATAATAATGACCATATACATATAAAGATGTAGATTAAGTTACAATTGCAAAACTTAAAAACATACCTTCTATGCTCTCCTTTGAAATTTCTTTATATATATTTGCCTTGAAGCCTCCAATAATCTGATGCACCCTCTCATAATGTGGCCATGTGGAAGGCGATCCACCGGTTGAACCAATATTTAATTCTCCCTCCTGCGAATTTTGAAAAGATTAAGTACATAGATACGTTTTATTGATTTCGATTTATTGCACAAATGTACCTGTATCTTTGCGTAAAATTTTGCAGTTTCACCCTGGATCTCTGGTGGGCTGTGAGGGAAACCAAGGTTGGTCCGCTCTATTGACATTACGCATATATGTGCCATTTTGCGGACACCTCGAAGATCTCTACACGTTCTCCCAGAGGTCAAGGATAACCAGCTCGCTGCCATCATACCACCCAAGCCTCTTTTTTTTGCTTTTGGTACTATATAAAAAGAGAAGTTGAGTTTTTATTCTTTTTTATACTCAGTTGAGCAGAGCTCACAGAGTATAATAACTTTGATTGCATAACGGTTGGTTTGTACAGGTATAAAGGAATCGAGATAGATATAGACTTCCATATATCAAAATCACCAGTATCAAAAAAATTTGATTGAGCCATGTCCGTCCATCCATCCGTCCGTCCGCCCGTAACACGATAACTTGAGTACATTTTGAGGTAGTAGGTAGGTTGAACTGGCCGGTCCATGAGGACCTCACATAGACTGATTGAGTCCTTGTTACCAGAAGTTGTTTTAACGACCAAACTGAAAAACCCTATCAAAAACCAGGACCTATGTTATAAAATAACTCCGTCCTCTTGGCAAATACTAGAAGCTTCCTAGGACTTAAGCCACTTGCTGCTTCTAGATCTGACAGCTGTATCACTCCTATAGCTGGAGTCTTAGCCTGGCAAGTGCAGGGCACGATCACGGAACGTGCTCGATCGTTTCCTCCTCCAACCCGCACTTCCTACATCTGCTATCACTGATCAAGCATAATTTAAAGGCATGTGACGCCAGAAGGCAGTGTCATGAGTCTATAGTCCCCTCTTTTTAATGATAGGAGCAACTGTGTTAGCCTAAGGTTGTAAGAGCTACACATAATCTTCGACACAAGGGATGCGCCCTTTTTAGCTAGTTCGTCCGCTTTTTCATTCCCATCTATACCCATATACCCTGGTACCCAATCTAGATATATGCTTCTCCCTGTCCCGATTCTCTCCAGAGACTGCTTACACTCTAACACGCATTTAGATGCTGTGCTATGCGAGATTATTGCCTTAGTTGCTGCTTGACTGTCAATATAAAAGTTACACGGTTGCAGCTAAGCTATTCTCTTCCAGGGTTTCTACTGCTTTGGTTACGGCTAATATTTCTGCTTGGAAAACGTTACAGTAATCCGGCAGCCTGTAGGATCTGCTCATTTCCGGATCAGCGCAGTATACAGCAGACCCTACTCCTTTCACTACTTTGGAACCATCGGTGTACACATGTATCGCCTCGTACTCCATTTGCGCACCCTTGGGCCAACTGTTCACCTCTATTGTGGCTTTAAGATCTCCCTCGAAGCGCAGATAGGGAATCATGTAGTCTGTTCATCTTGTGATTGATGACGCTATACTACTATGGCCATATGGTCGGCGCTCAAGCTGCCCCGAGCACAGAGCCTGGTTTGGGTCGGTAACGCTTTGTTCTTTGCTACCAGGTCTACTGGTGGGATGTGCAGAATGGCATACAGTGAAGCCGTCGGGGTTGTTTTCAAGGCTCCCGTAATGATAAGCATCGATAGTCTGCATACCCCCTCTAATTTTTTGAGGTATGTTGTTTTTTGTGTGGTTCTCCACCAAACAAGAACTCCATAGTATAGAATAGGGCTTACAATCGCTGTAAAAACCCAATGAGAAAGAGAAGGCAATAGGCCCCACGTACACCCCTGCATTCTTTTACATGCATAGAGTGCCGTTGAGGCCTTCTTGACCCTCTCCTCCACGTTGAGCTTCCATGACAGCTACTGTCTAGGATGATTCCTAGATATTTTGTGCAAGGTTTCTTCCGTAAGGGACCTTGTACCTCTTTGTAAACAAGACCATATCCGTCTTCTCCGCATTGACTTTCAACCCGATATTAGATGCTCAGGTATGAATATCCCGAAGCGCCCGATCCATCAAAGAACTAATAGTTGGAAGGCACTTTCCACTTATGAAAATTGCAACGTCACCTGCGTAAGCCGTAAGTTTTACGGGTTCCTCATCGAATTGCCTGAGCAGTTGATGACCAGCGTCCACAGCAGAGGTGATAGCAGTTCTCCAAGAGTGCGGTACATGATTGAGTCTTATGCACCCATCGAATATTATTTTAAGCCATTCCACGACCGCCCTACTTGAGACTTGTAGCATGGTCGGGAATATACCATCTGGGCCCGGTGATTTAAACTTAGAAAACGTTTTCACTGCCCACTAGATCTTGGTATCGGTCATCAAGGCCGGCACTACTAGCTCCGTGATCGAAGTGTGAGTGATGTCTGCTGGCTCTTCTAAACCGTCTCCCGATGGGAAAGGTGTATCGAGAAGCACCTCAAGGGATTCCTCACTATTACGTGACCATTCCCCGTTCTCTTTCTTTATTAGTCCCTGGCTATATTGCCCTTTGCTAGGACTTTTTTCAACCATGCTGTTTCGCTGGAGCACTCTATGTCCGTACAGAAACTTTTTCATGAGCTTCTCTTCGCCCTGGTAATTTCATGCTTGCAGATCCTCACTAAATCCCTGTACTCGTCCCGACACGCTTCGCTTTCCGCGGTCTTTGCGAGCTTAAACATTTCTTTTACCTGTCTTCTTAGAAGACTCAGCTCATTGCTCCATCATGGCGGCTTTGCTTTTCCTCTGAATCTTCTTAGAGTGCAAGCTTTGTTATACGCAGTCATAAGCGTCCTTGTTAGGAATTCATTCGACTCCTCCAGTTCCTCTACATTAGCAACCTCTTTGGGTTGTCCCAGTTTTGTTTCTACATGTTTCTGGAATTTAGTCCAGTTCGTTGGCCTAGGGTTTCTAAAGGTTCCTCCCTTCTCTACCCTCTTTAGGGGGATGCTGAAGCTGATATACGCATGGTCGGAGAAGGATGGTCTATCAAGAACCATCCAATCATACGTGATATATCGCGCGCGGAGGTCAATGTAATATCCAGAACATTGCTGGATATTGGACCAATGTATGTAGGGACATTTCCCCTGTTGGCTATCTGCAAATTGGTTTGCAGGATGTAACAAAACAGAGATTCGCTTCTCTCGTTCGTATCTGCTCCTCCCCACGCATTGTGGTGCGCATTTGCATCTGCGCCTATGACCAACCGCCCTTTGCGCCCTTCCTCCTGTACTAGCCTTTTGCACTCCATCGGTGGAACCTCCGGAGCATGAGCCATGTAGCAGGACGCCAGGATAAATTCCTGTTTATTCTTTTGCTCAACGGCCACCGCTACGAGATCCTCAGTTGTGTAATTAGGCAGCATATATGAATGCAGCTGTTTCCTTACCATTACTACAGCTCGCACCTGTCCTTCCGTTTGCGCGTAGTAAACGCCAAACCCGCTCGCGCTAAGTCCAGAAACCTTTCCTCCCGATGAGAGCCACGGCTCCTGGATCAGCGCCACGTCAAACGAACCTTCCTCAAGGGTTAGGAGGAGTTCGCTCGACGCCGTTTTACTGTGTTGGAGGTTTATCTGTAGGACTCGCAGCACCATTGTGCTGTTTGTCCCCTTCCAGCACCTTCGTGTTGACGTCGTCGTCCTCCCCTTGCCCTTTTGGTTTAGAGAATTCGAGCCCCCTTCAGCCTCTCGTAACTGTTGTGCCGGGTGTTCCTCTGTGCAAGTCACAGCACCATTTAGCGGTTGGTCCTCTTCTAGCACCTTCGTGGTGACGTCGGGGACCTCGACCTGTCCTTTTTCCCTTAGGCTTTTGAGGTCCTTTTCGACTTCGCCCACCTCTAGCGTGTTAGGGTTTTTATCCTCGGGACTTCTTTTCCTGAGTCGCATGTAAATTTTGCCAGTGCCAAAGGACAATTCGCCAAGCTGCGTATACAAAATATCCTCCGCCAGCTTGTTTATTTGGAAGATGTAGAACTGACCATCCTCGGTAGGGCGAGATACAGTAAGTACCTTTCAATCCTGTATTGGTATGTTCGGATTCTGATTCTGCAGAAGTCGCAGTGTATCCTCTGACTTCATCGCGCATGGTATCCATACCTTAACTTTTGATACCGTGGGGATTTGCGCTTTATCCACCACCTCAAACCGCGCGTTCTTGCCTTGCCTTTGGAGTTTGGAACCACTTCCTCCAGCCACGGCAACTCGCGATGTTGTCGCACGCTATCCTCCTTCCCCGAATCAAAGGTTGGTCGGGGCTTACTTGGTTGTTACCCGCATCATCTTAAGCATTGAGCTAATAAGCTCCCTTTCCACAAATCTCCACCTTTCAGTAGTTATTTGCCCGAAAGGACTGCTACGATCAACCAGCGCCACAGTCAGTGACGGCTTGGCCTCATCACTCATCTTCTCGGGAAAAGTCGGAGTCTAAGTGTTATCTCCCTTTGGCACCTCCGAGAAAGCCGGAGTCTTAGCGTTAATTCCCTTAGCACCTCCGACAAAGCCGGAGTCTTAGCGTTATCTCCCTTTGGCTTATCTCCTACTTCCTTAGTTGGAACTTCCCTCTGACTCACAGCTTTGAGGTAGTTGCTACCTCGCTATTGGGGCCCATCTGTCTTTCAGCTTTGGGCCTACTTGTCTTGTCTATGCGACTGCCCTGCCTCGCGGCTCTAGGACTGGGTCTTTTCTGCCTTTGAAAGCAGGCTTGTCACCTTCCGCCGAACGTTGCCTCTTCAGTCTGCCATTCGACGCTTCTTTCCTCCTCGTACCGGTTGCAAAACTGAGGGTTTCCTCGCAGCAAACCTTTTGAACTGCCTTCGACCTACTTCTACAGCCTCCTGGGACCACCTGCCCGACAAGGCGGGCTCAGCGGTCCAGTATTATATACGGGGAAAGAACCGTCCGCCACAGCAGCGCCCCTTACTGTGGTAAGGTCATTAATGCTTCCCGAGGTGGCCCGGTATCGGGAAGGCTCCGTTCGAATACAGCCGAATTTATCCCCTGGCTGCAATCCTCCAATAGGCACGGTCCACATAACACCCTGGATTAGGGGGTTGGCAGTTCTTGGTCACCGACATCCCGCCCGCCCTCGTATGAGGCGAAACGGCGTAGATGTCAGTCCTAAACAGCTCCGCCTCATAGTCGGGCGCTATGGAATTCGGCTAAGCCCTCACACCAACGACAGGTGCCTACCCTAGTGAGGGACATTTTCAGGTATCTTGATGAAATTTGGTATGTAGAAAATTAGTAAAATTTTGGACAATGGGCGTGGCACCGCCCACTTTTAAAGAGGTAATTAAAAGTTTTGCAAGCTGTAATTTGGCAGTCGTTTGAAGATATCATGATGAACTTTGGCAGGAAGTTACTCCTATTACTATATGTATGCTTAATAAAATTAGCAAAATAGGAGAACGACCATGCCCACTTTTTTAAGTCAAATTTTAACAAAAACTTTAATATCTTTACAGTATATAGGTAAATTATGTCAATATTAAACCCAAGTAATGATATGGTGCAACCAAATACAAAAATAAAAGAAAATTTCAAAATGGGCGTGGCTCCGCCCTTTTTCATTAAATATGTCTAGGATACTTTAATGACATAAGTCGAACAAAATTTACCAATCCTTGTGAAATTTGGTAGGGGCTTAGATTCTAGGACGATATCTGTTTTCTGTGGAAAAGGGCGAAATCGGTTGAAGCCACGCACAGTTTTTATACACAGTCCACCGTCTGTCCTTTCGCTCGGCCGTTAACACGATAACTTGAGCAAAAATCGATATATCTTTACTAAACTCAGTTCACGTACTTATCTGAACTCACTTTGTATTGGTATAAAAAATAGCCGAAATCCGACTATGACCACGCCCACTTTTTCAATATCCAAAATTACGAAAAATGAAGAAAATGCCATAATTCTATACCAAATACGAAAAAAGGGATGAAACATGGTAATTGAATTGGTTTATTGAGGCAAATATAACTTTAGAAAAAACTTTGTAAAACGTGTGTGACACCTACCATATTAAGTAGAAGAAATGAAAAAGTTCTGCAGGGCGAAATCAAAAGCCCTTGGAAGCTTTGCAGGAATACTGCTTGTGGCATTACATATATAAATAAATTACCGGTACCCAACAGATGATGTTCGGGGTCACCCTGGTCCACAATTTATTCGGTATCTGGAAAACGCCTTCACATATACTACTACCACCACTCCCTTTTAAAACCCTCATTAATGCGTTTTAATTTGATACCCATATCGTACAAACACATTTTAGTCACCCTTGGTCCACCTTTTTGGCGATATCTCGAAAAGGTGTCCACATATAGAACTAAGGCCCACTCCCTTTAAAATACTCATTATCACCTTTCGTTTGATACTCATATTGTACAAACAAATTCTAGAGTCACCCCTGGTCCACCTTTATGGCGATATCTCGAAAAGGCGTCCACCTATAGAACTAAGGCCCACTTCCTTTTAAAATACTCATTACACCTTTCATTTGATACCCATATCGTACAAACAAATTCCAGAGTCAGCCCTGGTTCACCTTTATAGCGATATCCCTAAATGCCGTCCCACCTATAGAACTATGGCCCACTCCCTCTTAAATACTCTTTAGTACCTTCCATTTGATACATATGTCATACAACATATTCCAGGGTTACCCTAGGTTCATTTTCCTACATGGTGATTTCCTTTTATTTTGTCTCCATAGCCCTCAGCTGAGTATGTAATGTTCGGTTACATCCGAACTTAGCCTTCCTTACTTGTTATTTTAAAATGACTCACCATATACGTTGTTTGCCGTCATTTTTAACAAATATTGATTAATTTTATTTTTTTTACGTTTTGTTACTTTGACATTTGGGTTTTTTCATAAAACTGACGTTTAAATCTACTCACTGAACACACTTTACAAGGTTGCATTTGCAGTTTGAAACAATTTATTACGCAATTTTATTTAAATTGGCAATTTGTTATTACAATTTATTATATGATAAATTGCGTAATAAATTGCCCAAATGGTATAAATTGCCACTCGGTCAGACTGAACCTGCAATCTTATTGTTCCATGGAATAGATATCTCAGATCATCAAGAACATTCTTTATTAGTGCTGTCAAACTTTGGAATTCATTACCAAATAAAATTAAAAATGAGACGCGTTTCATAGCGCCATGCTGCCAGGCCGCAAACCCAAATACACCGGGTACCCCAATGCTTACCCAAGGACGTCCAGTCCCAGGACCACAACAGCAGTTGCGTCCTAGCCATTCACAACCCAGGCGTAGTCACCCGTTACTTACTCCCAGAGTGACGACTTCTCCCCCGTTGCGCTCCAGAATTCTGCAGTTAAACTGTAATGGATTAACTGGGAAGATCACGGAGATAATCGATTTCATGAAGCGGAACAACATCCGCATTGTTGCGATTCAAGAGACTAAACTTACAGCAAGATCTGCTCTGCAGACTTGTTCTGAGTATAAGGTCCACAGAAAAGATCGTGAGAGCGGAAATGGAGATCGCCTCGCATTTATCATACACAACTCTGTGCAATATCATATATTTGATCCCGAGATCGGCCGCAGGGACAGTGGCTTAGAACGTCAAGGCTTATCTGTCCGGTCAGGCAATGCAAACCTAGAAGTCATCAACATCTACATCCCTCCTGCCACCTTTTGCAACAGTGGATACCGCCCAAATATCAGCGCCTTACTCACTGGAAATAATCGCATTATCTTAGGTGCTTTCAATGCCCATCACGATCTATGGCATTCAAATTTGCAGGCAGACAGTAGGGGTGGGATGTTGGCGGATCAAATAGAAGAAACGACGTTCTGCACAATAAACGGAGACGCCCTCGCACGTATGGTAGGAAGTAGAGGTTTAAGCCGATCACTTATCGGCGGCGGCGGCGTGGCCGGCGCGCCGCGTATGCCGGTGTTCTTACTTTAAAAAGCCTGATTTTTCTATTTAAAATATAATATTTAGGAAAGGTTTTTTTGTATGTATTTAAGGAAATCAACGTTTTGTTTGGCCATTTCGGAAGGATCCGGGGTTTTTGCCTCAAAAAGTCGCAGATCGTTCAAAAATTTTCAGGAGTAGCTCTTTGCGGAGGGATTGCCCTCGTTCACTTACTCCAGGGAGGCTTGAACCTGACCGCGTCTTTGGAATTGGTACTGCTGCGTCTGCTGGAAAGAAATAGAGATACATAAAATGGTCACACTTTTGCTGCATATCTCGTGCAAAGCGTAGTTTCACCTGGGGTTCCTCCTAATAGTCGTCGCGAACACAATTTCTTTAAATCATTTGTGGCTCCTGGGCGGTCACGCATAAAGGCGACTTACAGTTGCTATTAATGGTCTATTAATATTAATGACTCTCGTGGCACAGGGCGCATGCATTTTTTTGAGCAACAATTCCCGATGATTAAGAGCTACAATTCCCGATGTGCGAACAGTAGCAATCCCGACCACCAGTCGCTACCACGTCTCTTGACCCTCACACCATATGCTATTACAGAAGCTATAGGACTGCGACTTCGAACTCATATGTACCTTCGTCGACGTCGCTTTCCTAGAAGCTCTCGGTGTAGTTCCGAAGACTTTATAACTGATGTTTTTATCGCGCTATGCTGCCGAGCTATACTAGAGAAAAACTTTGAAACGTTAGGGAGTGACTATTCGGCCAAGGATGCCGCCCTCGAACTCATAAGCAGTCTAAGTGGATGTCATTGCGTAACTCATGGGTGGAAATCGTATAATCCTCGGCGCATCTACATAATTAAAATTTTACAAGGACCCTGTACAAAATTTTTATAATGTAGACCAAAGTTTGCAGACGTTTGTGTTCACAACATTGATTTCAATAGTCTTCGTTAAATCAGAACGATATTTTAGAATGGATGACTGCGTAGCTTCAGTTTTTAGACTAGTTCGACTGTCCACTACGTTAGGGTAGTAGAACACCCGGTAATTTGTTCGACTGTCTTGAGAAAGCTTTTGCTTCACCACTTTGAGTGTTCTTGCGAAGGACAAAGCCTCACCTGGTAATATATGTGCCTACGTATTCACATTTGTAAAAGGAGTCGTGGTTGGTAGGCTATAAACAATGTGATTCACTCCAAGGGACTAGTTTTGGATAGGGTCGACAACTTTAGGAAATGTCAAACCGGGAGACTTGGATGTTGAAGGATGAAGTGTGAAAATCAAAATTAACATTTTAGACGCTATTGTATAATTTCGCAAATAAACAACAGATTTTTGAATGTAAGCCAAAGTGATTTTTCAAACCCTTCTAATACGAACATATATCCTCAACTTAAGTATGAGGTAAGAATCATTTCAAAGTGGTGTTTATGCCCGTAGAACCTACTAAAAGATTTTGCATCACTGATTTCGCTTATTCTTTCAGCCAATCGCAATGTAAATTTTTTTTAAAAATCGGCACCTTTTTCTGGGTAATTTGGTTTTTTTACAACTTTATTATAAAACTTTTCTTTTAGTGCTATGTTTAATTAACTTGGTGAATTGGGTGATGGAAAGTCCGTGTTAAGCTGAGATCGAAAGCGCCTGTTTTTTTAATAACTCATGAACAGTTAGAAAGAGTTAAATTTCGCAATTACTTTCTTATAACCGGCAGCGATGCGCATCCGTTGATACCACTTTCGACCATATCCGACCAATTTTCTACATGAACAATAAATGGCCTAAACAGTCTTATACAAGTAGAAAATATAGTAACGCGCAGGACGCCGCCGCCGCCGCCGCCACGCCGATATTTTTGACATTCGGTGGTGGCGTGCGAAAAACGACTAAAATCGGCGGCGGCGGCGGCTCTTATCGGAAGTGTATATCTCTGGTAGGAAGCTGTCACAGTTCTGCGGATTTATCAGTCGTGAGCGCAGGACTCGTAAATTGCGTCAACTGGCAGCCGATGGTAACATTGGCATCCGACCACCTGCCTATAATTATTTCGCTCGAGCGTTCCGCCGACTTCATCGTCACAGAAAAACGCACTTTCATAAGCTTTAAAAAAGGAAAGTGGGATGAATACAAATCCTTTACAGACAACGCTTCACTGCCCTCCCTATCCCGACTGAAGCTCGCCAAGGGAAGCGTACTTTCCGCAAGATCATTGAATCCGCCTCGGCTCGCTTTATTCCCGCCGTAGAATTCCGAAATTCGGCCTCACTTTCCTGCGGAGGCCGCAATTTAGCGAGGGAACGTGACCTTATAAGACAGCTCGATCCCGGCGACCCCCAAATGAGGGATATAAACCAACGCATCAGATTTCTTGTGGATGAACACAAGCGGGCGAAATGGGAGGAGCACCTACGCGGTTATAACTTCTCTACTGGTGTAGGTAAGCTTTGGTCCACCGTAAAGTCCCTATCGAATCCCTCTAAGCATAATGACAAAATTTCCATCGCCTTTGGCGATAAAGTGCTGTGGGATGCGAAAAAATGCGCGAGCGCTTTCTGCCGGCAATATATAATTCATTCAACAGTCGACAAAAATAGACGGAGGGCCAACAGACACGCACATAAACATAAATTCAGCGCGTCTCCAATTACCATCACCGCCAAAGACGTTGAGGATGCCATCGATAATGCTAAACCATCCAAAGCAGTGGGCCCAGATGGCATAGCCATTCCGATGCTTAAAAGCCTAGGATAAGAGGGATTCAAATATTTAGCGCATGACTTCAACCTGTCTCTTTCCACCTATATCATACCCGAAAAATGGAAAATGGCCCAGGTGGTCCCGCTACTAAAGCCTAGGAAAGCAGCTAACATAGGAGAGTCATATCGCCCGATATCTCTCCTATCGCCAGTAGACAAGACGCTTGAAGCCATTTTGCTCCCCTACTTCAAAGAAAATTTGCAGCTAGCCTGTCATCAACATGGCTTCAGAAACACCACCACCGCGCTAAATGCCATTACCACCCAGATAAATTGCGGTTTAAATCAAAACCCCCACCACAGAACAGTACTCATTGCGCTAAACCTATCAAACGCTTTTGATACGGTCAACCATGGCACGTTACTGCAAGACCTGGAAGGGTCTACCCTTCCCCCATGTCTTAAATGGTGGACCGCAAATTATCTGGGTGGTCGGCAGGCATCAATGCAATTTATACACCAAACATCAAAACCAAGAAGAATTAAACAAGGGGTGCCACAGGGTGGTGTCCTGTCCCCACTTTTGTTTAACTTCTACATATCAAAGCTACCTTTTCCACCAGAAGGAGGTACTATCGTTTCATACGCCGATGACTGCACAATAATGGCCACAGGCCCAGGCTCACAGATCGATGAGCTTTGCAACAGAATAAACGGCTACCTCCCTGATCTCTCCAGTTTTTAGCCTCGCAAAGCCTGGCATTATCACCGACTAAATCCTCCGCGACCTTATTTACAACATGGACGTCCCAAATGTCGACCATTTTGAACATCCACGTCAGTGGCACTACGCTGCCGACTGTCCAACACCCCGAAATCTTGGGTGTGACGTTTGATCAGGATCTGCATTTTGGTGAGCATGCAGACGCAATTGTACCGAAAATCCAGAGGCGTAATAAAATCCTCAAATCCCTTGCTGGCAGTACTTGGGGAAAACACGAAAAACGCTCATTACCACTTACAAAGCAATTGGCCAGCCGATTGCATGCTACGCGTCCCCTATATGGTCGCCAAGCTTGAAAACTACTCACTGTAAGAAGCTACAGGCCTGCCAAAATACTGCTCTCAGAACCGCCACGGGCTGTCTTCTTATGTCCCCAGAACACCATCTACATAATGAGGCGAGAATGCTCCCCATCAGGAAAAGAAACGAGATGCTAACCAAACAGTTCCTGTTGAATACCCAGAAACCTGGGCATCCCAACAGACATCTGATTGATAAGCCAACACCGCCCAGGGGCTTAAGGAGTCATCTCCGTAAGCATTATGAGGAAATACGGCACCTGAGAACTCAGCCGTATGAAGCAAAAAAACACAAGCAGGTCCTCAGTGAAATCCACAAGCAGGCGTGGGACCTTTTTGCCGGAAATTGCCCGGTGAATCCAGTACTCATAGAGCAGTAACCAAAACTTGAGGAAGAGGAACGCACACTCCCCAGGGAAAACGTTACTCTAGCTCAACTTCGGTCTGGATACTGCAACAGGTTAAACTCTTACCTATCCAGAATCAACCCCGACATCCAAAATGTATGCCCTGCTTGAAATGTGTCCCCACATAACACCAACCATCTCTTTAATTGTAATGTGGAACCAACGCCTCTAACACCCTTCACATTATGGTCCACCCCGGTTGAAACAGGAAGTTTCCTTGGACTCCCGTTAGAGGATATTGATGAAAATTTCCCTATTGGATGGGGCGAAGCACTGCTACAAACACAACAACAAAAACAAAAATGAACGCAACTGCCTGTGTTGGGATGTTATGTAACTGCCTGTGTTAGGAGAGGAGGAGTGGCGGCTCGGCATGGTTGTATCCCAGCTGAGGTTCGTCGGCTTGGGGGCGCTGTTGTTGCTACGCCTCTTCCCACAGTGGCCTAGCAAAAAGGGTTCATGCCTAGATAGAATATACGATAGGAAAAGGTAATAGAATAAAAGCGGGAGGAATAACTGTCCATGTCAGGTTGGAGTCTTCCCATCCCTTCTGTTCACAAAAGGGTAGACAGACGCTTTAAATTGGCATTATTTGAATTTTCGCAATAGCAGGAAAATGTATATAACTGTTTTCCGCAAATTCTTTTTATTAATATTATTCAATTATTTAATAATTTGGGAAAAATTTTAAACAACGTGACATAATTTTTCCCAAATTATTAAATAAATTATAAAATTAAAAAATTGCTTCAAATAAATGTTTTCATACATTTAAAAAAGAGCAATATGGGCAATCCCCGATTATTAAAAATTATTCATTAAATTATCTAGATAATCAATCTATGCATACAATACATAAATACCTGTCTAGTATTATTTATATAATTTTTCTTCTCCTTTCTTGATGTCTTAGCTCTCTTTAAAAAAACGTGTATAATTAAGTAACTTATTATTTTGTAATCATATTTTAACATATATATACTTACTATTTTTATTTCCAAATGTTGATGTACTTTAAGAGAAAATAGTGTTACTTGTACAAATTCTTCAATAAATTAAAAATTAAAATTAAACGGTTTTAATGAAAACAATACTTTCATTGAGTAATAATAATATTAAAAGCTTGAAAATATTTAGGTAGGTCCTAGATACTGGTCATCACACTCCTCATCATTCTAGGGCGTTGATCAGACAATTAAATAAAAGCGTTGGGCGCGTGAAATTTCTAAAATGTGAGGCGTAGCATAACCTGATTAAGGTTCAGTTGGTCTTACTTATGACTATCAATAGAAATTTTACACGTCCAACGCTTTTATTTAATTATCTAGTCAACGCCCTAGATTGATGAGGAGTGTGATGACTAGCACCTAGGACCTACCTCATTATTTTCTAGCTTTTAGTATTATTATCACTTCATGTAAGTATTGTTTTCAATAAAACCGTTTAACTTAAACATTTTTTATACTCAGTTGAGCAGAGCTCACAGAGTATATTAAGTTTGATTGGATAACGGTTGGTTGTACATATATAAAGGAATCGAGATAGATATAGACTTCCATATATCAAAATAATCAGGATCGAAAAAAATTTTATTGAGCCATGTCCGTCCGTCCGTCCCTTAACACGATAACTTGAGTAAATTTTGAGGTATCTTGATGAAATTTGGTATGTGGGTTCCTGAGCACTCATCTCAGATCGCTGTTTAAAATGAATGATATCGGACTATAACCACGCCCACTTTTTCGATATCGAAAATTTCGAAAAACCGAAAAAGTGCGATAATTCATTACAAAAGACCGATAAAGCGACGAAACTTGGTATATGAGTTGAACTTATGACGCAAAATAGAAAATTAGTAAAATTTTGGACAATGGGCGTGGCACCGCCCACTTTTAAAATAAGGTAATTTAAAATTTTGCAAGCTGTAATTTGGCAGTCGTTGAAGATATCATGATGAAATTTGGCAGGAACGTTACTCTTATAACTATATGTACGCTTAATAAAAATTAGCAAAATCGGAGAAGGACCACGCCCACTTTTAAAAAAAATTTTTTTTTAAAGTAAAATTTTAACAAAAAATTTAATATCTTTGCAGTATATAAGTAAATTATGTCAAGATTCAACTCCAGTAATGATATGGTGCAACAAAATACAAAAATAAAAGAAAATTTAAAAATGGGCGTGGCTCCGCCCTTTTTCATTTAATTTGTCTAGGATACTTTTAACGCCATAAGTCGAACAAAAATTAACCAATCCTTTTGAAATTTGGTAGGGGCATAGATTTAATGGGCGAAATCGGTTGATGCCACGCCCAGTTTTTATACACAGTCGTCCGTCTGTCCTTCCGCATGGCCGTTAACACGATAACTTGAGCAAAAATCGATATATCTTTACTAAACTCAGTTCACGTACTTATCTGAACTCACTTTATCTTGGTATGAAAAATGAACAAAATCCGACTATGACCACGCCCACTTTTTCGATATCGAAAATTACGAGAAATGAAAAAATGCCATAATTCTATACCAAATACGAAAAAAGGGATGAAACATGGTAAGGTAATTGGATTGTTTTATTGACGCGAAATATAACTTTAGCAAAAACTTTATAAAATGGTTGTGACACCTACCAAATTAAGTAGAAGAAAATGAAAAAGTTCTGCAGGGCGAAATAAAAAACCCTTAAAATCTTGGCAGGTATTACATATATAAATAAATTAGCGGTATCCAACAGATGATGTTCTGGGTCACCCTGGTCCACATTTTGGGCGATATCTGGAAAACGCCTTCACATATACAACTACCACCACTCCCTTTTAAAACTCTCATTAATACCTTTAATTTGATACCCATATCGTACAAACTCATTCTAGAGTCACCCCTGGCCCACCTTTATGGCGATATTTCGAAAAGGCGAACACCTATAGAACGAAGGCCCACTCCCTTTTAAAAATACTCATTAACACCTTTCATTTGATACCCATATCGTACAAACAAAGTCTAGAGTCACCCCTGGTGCAGAAAGGTCCACTCCCTCTTAAAATACTCATTACACCTTTCATTTGATACCCACATCGTACAAACGCATTCTAGAGTCACACCTGGTCCATCTTTATGGCGATATCTCGAAAAGGCGTCCACCTATAGAACTAAGGCCCACTCCCTCTTAAAATACTCATTAACTCCTTTCGTTTGATACCCATATTGCACAAACGAATTCTAGAGTCCCCCTGGTGCACCTTTATGGCGATATTTTGAAAAGGGGTCCACCTATAGAACTAAGCCCCACGCCCTTTTAAAATAATCATTAACACCTTTCATTTGATACCCATATCATACAAACAAATTCTAAAGTCACCCCTGGTCCACCTTTATGGCGATATCTCGAAAAGGCGAACACCTATAAAACGAAGGCCCACTCCCTTTTAAAAATACTCATTAACACCTTTCAGTTGATACCCATATCGTACAAACAAAGTCTAGAGTCACCCCTGGTCCACCTTTATTGCGATATCTCGAAATGCGTCACCTATAGAACTAAGGCCCACTCCCTCTTAAAATACTCATTAACTCCTTTCGTTTGATACCCATATTGCACAAACGAATTCTGGAGTCACCCCTGGCCCACCTTTATTGCGATATCTCGAAACGGCGTCCACCTATAGAACTAAGGCCACTCCCTTTTAAAATACTCATTAACACCTTTCGTTTGATGCCGATATTGTGCAAACAAATTCTATGGTCACCCCTGGTCCACCTTTATGGCGATATCTCGAAACGGCGTCCACCTATGGAACTAAGGATTACTCTCGAAAAGGCGTCCATCTATAGAACTTAGGTCCACGCCCTTTTAAAATACTCATTAATACCCTTCATTTGATACCCATATCGTACAAACGCATTCTAGAGTCAACCCTGATCCACCTTTATGGCTATATCCCTAAATGGCGTCCACCTATAGAACTATGGCCCACTCCCTCATAAAATACTCTTTAATGCCTTTCATTTGATACGCATGTCATACAAACACATTCCAGGGTTTCCCTCGGTTCATTTTTCTACATGGTTATTTTCCCTTATGTTGTCACCATAGCTCTCAACTGAGTATGTAATGTTCGGTTACACCCGAACTTAACCTTCCTTACTTGTTTTTAATTATTTTATTTCCAAGTTTTTAGTCTTTATTTAATTGCCTATTATTTCTTATTCTATTTAGTTCATTTAGTGACTCATTATTACAAGAGCTCTTTCCTGAAAACTTGTTACAATCTAAGTCCTCAATACATAATCCTTCCAAAGACTTTACTCGACTCTGCGCCACGTATGCTTGTCCCTCCTCGAACTCCAAAATATTTTGATGTCACTTCTACCGGACTGTATGGAATATTTGTTCCTAATGTGAGCCAAATCGGGCCACAAATACGAGTATCTTTCATACCTCGATGCTTGCCACACCTAGCGGGATTTTTTTCATGAAGTGATTCCTATTTCCGTATGTAATATGTGTTCCAAATATGAGCCTAATCGGACCACAAATACGATTTTTTTGAATATCTCGATCCTTGCGCCACCTGGCGGCGATTTTTTCATGTGTCGCTTTCTATTCATGTGTGTAATATGTGTTCCAAATATGAGCCTAATTCGACCACAAATACGATTTTTTTGAATTTCTCGATCCTTGCGCAACCTGGCGGCGATTTTTTTTACATTTGTCGCTATCTATTCATGTATGTATTATGTGTTCCAAATATGAGCCATATCGGACCACAAAACCATTTTTTGATATATTTCGATCCATGCGCCACTTGTCGGAGTTTTTTTCCATATTATTGCATTGTCTTCGGATTCTGGGCTATATTCCAAGTTGCGAACTTGTAGCTTATCGGGAAGTTACTTAAATTTTAATTACAAAATTCGTTCACAACGGCCGTGCAGCCAGTCAAGTCAAGCTAAATAAAACCTTTTAAAAAAGGCGCATATTCTGCCCTGTTTAACTTGGTCAGTCGACGTGCTGTGGGGGTAATTCCAATGCTACATTTAGTTAATATATGACCAAAATTAATTTTTATTTGACCTATTTCAATTTTGGATTAAAAAATTACAATTTTGGTTTTTACAACTGAAAATTTGTTCTCTGCTCTTACAAATAACTTGGTGCAGAAATTTGTGACCTAGATTGCGTTTGTTTAATTTCTGGCATACTCATGAAACAAAAAGTTGCAAGAAAGTTTGTAATTGAGCACAATTACGTGAAATATTTCAACCTGGTGTAAGTTAGAGGAGCTCCTATTAAACGAAACTAAGTATTATTTTCAAATTTCACACCGTAGTAAAGATGAAAAATTTCCACATTTTTTAACTAAAAGTTTTAATTAATAGTGCTACGAAAATTTAGTTAACTAACTCAGCGTGAGCCTATCAGACCAATCTAGTTAAGTGTATGCCTAGTTCGGCCTGGTATAGCCTGACCAACGGCTCAGACTTGTTTTCTTTCTATGTACCCAAGTTTGTACATTAATCAAAAAACATTATTTTGTACACAAACATGTGTTTGTATTTTTATTCTGAAACCGAAGCCGGAACGAAACCGAAATAAATTTTGAAGAACGAAAAGAGAACCAAAACAAAAACCGGACCGTTAATTTAATTGCTCTCATAACCTTGACTAAAAGTTTTGCTTTAAAATATATTTTAGAATATTGTGTTGCTTTCCGTGTTTTTCGTTCACAAATTAAAAAAACAAGAATTTATTGATGATTTTTACATAATCTATGATCATTACTGCCGGATACACTCACTCGCCGCTCTTAAGGATTCGAACGATGGTCTATTGAACATTTTATAATAACAAATACTAAAAGTGTAAAAATTCTTAAGATTTTCTTAAGTTATTCACAAATTTTGTTTTATTTCCATTTTAAATTACTTTCTTCTTATTTGTATGGCAGGTGCCAATTTTAGAACTGTTCGATAAAAATAGCTTCGTTTGCTGAATAATTTTACTAATGCAATTTGCCTGTGATTTAACACGTTTACAAACCGGTTTTGCCCATTTAACTAGTTTTGCGTCATTTCTCAAGTTTTTGGCCTCAATTTGGACAAAGTTTAAAGCTACAACTTAGAATTTTACAATGTCTGCTTTTTGGCCCCGTTAATTGTTCCAACATTAAATAAGTTTAATTGATATAGAAATGGTTGTCGGTTCTATGTACCGGAGCGACTCGGGATTTTTCCCGACCAAGGACTGCCATTTCAGTGTAACCCCATTTAACTTGTTGCGTCCCTCCCACAAATTGTCATCCTCCCAGCAGCTCCTTGCAGCGGGATTGCTCCATATTCTCTTGCTCCGGGAAGGTATCGAACACAATCCGGGTCCGTCTCCTGACCCCGGTCCCGAGAAATGGTTTTGCTGCATCTGCCGGAAAAGAATATTTTTAGGACGGTCATATTCTTGTCAGTGTGCCTCGTGTAAGGGATGGTTGCATCGGACAGGTTGTTCTGGGCTAGATCCCAAAACCAGACGTCCACGTAACTTCTATAAATCTTTTGTGGCTCCTTGCTGTTCACGCCCTAGGACGTCCCGTAGTCTGCGCCTTAGCGCCCCCGCTACCTTCCAGCAGCCCCGCTGCTCAGCAAGCCACAACAAGTACGCGCTCCTGCTCGCGCCCCACGGCGCCAGCAACTCACACGGCTGCTCCCATTCATACCTACAATCTCCGTAGTAGAGTCGGGAGCAACGCCGAGCATCAGCCCCTGCCCCCGTCTTCTCCCCCCCCTCTTTTCCGGCATCAATTGTGTACGTCAGGGAAACAGACTCTTAGTCCCTATCTCTCTTTGCACCGTCTGCCAGCACAGAATATATATGTTTGCCACATGCGCCCAATGCAACTCCTGCCAGGGACGGTGCCACTTTCCTAGATATTCTGGTCTCCGCGACGGCAAACCCCCACGGGTTTTATTGCACCATATAGCCAGGCCGCATACCCAAACACACCGGGTACCCCAATGCTCACCCAAGGTCGTCCAGTTCAAGGGCCAAAACAACAGTCGCGTCCTGCCCTTCCACAATCTAGGCGTAGTCACCCGTCACTTACTCCCAGAGTGACGACGTCTCCCCTATGCAATTCAGAATTCTGCAGTTAAACTGTAATGGATTAACAGGGAAGGTCGCGGAGATAGTCGACTTCATGAAGCGGCACAACATCCGCATTGCTGCGATTCAAGAGACTAAACTCACAGCAATATCTGCATTGCAGACCTGTTCTGGGTACAATGTCCATAGAAAAAATCGCGAGAGCTGAAATGGAGGCGGCCTCGCGTTTATCATACACCACTCTGTGCAATACCATATATTTGGTCCCGACATCGACCGCAGGGACAGTGTCTTAAAACGTCAAGGCTTATCTGTCCGGTCAGGCGATGCAAACCTAGAAATCATCAACATCTTCATCCCTCCTGCCACCTGCTGCCCCAGTGGATACCGCCCTAATATCAGCGCCTTACTCACTGGCAACAATCGCATCATCTTAGGCGATTTCAATACCCACCACGATCTATGGCATTCAAACTTGCGGGTGTACAGTAGGGGTGAGATGTTGGCGGATCTAATAGAAGAAACGACGTTCTGCACAACAAACGGAGACGCCCCCACACATATGTTAGGAAGCTGTCGCAGTTCGCGGATATTCAGTCGTGAGCGCAGAACTCGTAAACTGCGTTAACTAGCAGTCGATGGTAACATTGGCATTCGACCACCTGCCTATACATATTTCGCTCGAGCGTTCCGCCGACTTCATCGTCACAGAAAAACGCACTTTCAATAACTTTAAAAAAGGAAAGTGGGACGAATACAAATCCTTTACAGACAACCGCTTTGCTGCCCTCCCTATCCCGACTGCTGCCCGCCAAGGGGAGCGTGCTTTCCGCAATGTCATTGAATCCGCCTCGGCTCATTTCATTCCCGCATGTAGAGCTCCCGAAATTCGGCCCCACTTTCCGGCGGAGGCCGCAAGTTTAGCGAGAGAACGAGACCTGATAAGACAGCTCGATCCCGGCGACCCCCAAATAAGGGATATAAACCAACGCATCAGATTGCTTGTGGATGAACACACCACCGTAAAGTCCCTATCGAATCCGTCTGGGTACAGTGACAAAGTGCTGTCGGATGCGAAAAAATGCGCGAGCGCTTTCTGCCGACAACGTATAATGCATTCTACGGTCGACAAAAATAGACGGAGGGCCAACAGACATGCACATAAACATAAATTCAGCGCGTCGCCAATTAACATCACCGCCAAAGAGGTTGAGGATGCCATCGGCCATGCTAAACCATCCCAAGCAGTGGGCCCGTACGGCATAGCCATGCCGATACTTAAAAGCCTAGGGAAAGACGGTTTCAAATATTTAGCACATGTCTTCAACCTGTCTCTTTCCACCTATGCCATATCCAAAAAATGGAAAATGGCCAAGGTGGTCCCGCTACTAAAGCCTGGGAAACCAGCTAACATAGGAGAGTCATATCGCCCGATATATCTCCTATCGCCAGTAGCCAAGACGCTTGAAGCCATTTTGCTCCCCTACTTCAAAGCAAATTTGCAGCTAGCCTGTCATCAGCATGGCTTCAGAAAACCCCATAGCACCACCACCGCGCTAAATGCCATCAGCACCCAGAAAAATTGCGGTTTAAATCAAAACCCCCACCACAGAGCAGTACTCGTTGCGCTAGACCTATCAAAAGCTTTTGATATGGTCAACCATGGCACGTTACTGCAAGACCTGGAAGGGTCTACCCTTCCCCCATGTCTTAAAAGGTGGACCGCAAATTATCTGGGTGATCGGCAGGCATCGGTGCAATTTAGAAATGAAACATCAAAACCAAGAAGAATTAAACAGGGGGTGCCACAGGGTGGTGTCCTAGCCCCACTTTTGTTTAATTTCTACATATCTAAACTAACTTCGCCCCCAGAAGGAGTTACTATCGTTTCATACGCCGATGACTTCACAATAATGGCCACAGGCCCGGCCCAAAAATCGATGAGCTTTGCAACAGAATAAATGGCTAACTCCCTGATCTCTCCAGTTTTTTCGGATCGCGAAACCTGGCATTATCACCGACGAATTCCTCCGCGACCTTATTTACAACATGGACGTCCCAAATTTCGACCACTTTGAACATCCACGTCGATGGCACCACGCTACCGACTGTCCTACACCCGAAAATCTTGGGTGTGACGTTTGATCAGGATCTACATTTTGGTGAGCACGCAGTCGCAATTGTACCGAAAATTCAGAGCCGAAATAAAATCCTCAAATCCCTTGCTGGCAGTACTTGGGGAAAAGATAAAGAAACGCTCATTACCACATACAAAGGAATTGGCCAGCCGATTGAATGCTACTCGTCCCCTATATGGTCGCCAAGCCTAAAAATTACCCACTGGAAGAATCTACAGGCTTGCCAAAATACTGCCCTCAGAACCGCCACGGGCTGTCTTCTTATGTCCCCAGAACAACATCTACATAATGAGGCGAGAATACTCCCCATCAGAAAGAGAAATGAGATGCTAACCAAACAGTTCCTGTTGAATACCCAGAAACCTGGGCATCTCAACAGACATCTGATTGATGAGCCAGCACCGGCTAGGGACTTAAGGAGTTATCCCCGTAAGCATTTTGAGGAAATGCGGTACCTGAGAACTCAGCCGTATGAAGCAAAAAGACACAAGCAGGTCCTTGGTGAACTCCACAAACAGGCGTCGAACCTTCATGCCAGGAATTGCCTGGTGAATACAGTACTCAAAGAACAGTACCCTAAACTTGCGGAAGAGGAACGCATACTCCCCAGAGAAACGCGAGTCACTCTGGCGCAACTTCGTTCTGGATACTGTAACAGGTTAAACTCTTACATATCCAGAATCAACCCCGACATACAAAATGTATGCCCCGCTTGCAATGTGTCCCCACATGACACCAACCATCTCTTTAATTGTAATGTGGAACCAACGCCTCTAACACCCCTTTCATTATGGTCCACCCCTGTTGAAACATCAAGTTTCCTTGGACTCCCGTTAGAGGATATTGATGACAATTTGTGATCGGTCGGTGCTATTAGCTGGGGCGAAGCATCGCTACAACAACAACAACAACAACATATAGAAATGATCGAAGTAACCCTTACCATTCACTTTCAACGATACCGCCAAATTAATTTTCGGCTCAGTATTTACTTGGCATTCGTAGGTTCCACTGTCCTTTGGTTGCACGTAGTCGATTTTTAAGTGCCAATCATCGCTTCCGGGAGAATGCAAAACAGAAAATCGTTGATCGCCGGTATATGTATTAATGCCAGTTGTGAGTATGTGCAGATCACGTTTGCGCATCCATGAAACCTTGAAAAACAATTTTGTTTGTTGATTACCCTACATTAATAAATGCTTCAAATATTTCATCAGGTATGATTAAGTTAGCCGTATTCATAATTATATCACACATCAATACAATTTTTCAATATGTATATGAATAAAAAACCTGCATACATATCGATACTCTAAAACCAAACATTTTAAAAGTACTTTCACTAAGTCGAATTTGAACAAAAATGAACTGTGTTCTCCAAACAGAGAAATTGTGGTTTCCGGTTGCAGCACCAACCTAACTCAATGTTGGTTTAGAAATCTGCTATGTTAATAAACAGATTTCTATTTAGTCTGTACATTTAATGCTGTGACAATTTTACTTAACAGTTCATGGGCTTAACACCGGTTAATAATAATTACTATTTAACTAGTAACCTGCAGACGTTGTCCTGCCTGTAAATTGACTTTCGCTCATTTGGATGTGTTTCACTCGTCATACTACACGATTCTCTTCCTGTTCCCCACCTGAAACCTTTTTTCTTATAAGAAATTTCACGGACAAGTGCAAACAGTATTACATATCGCTTCATAGCAAACGATCATTGCAAACCAATTTCAATACAACAAAATACAGGCACGCGTATATTTTCGGCAATTTGCATAGTACGGTACAAGAAATCCATGCGTGAGCACCATCGGTTACCAAAGATTTTAATGAAATTCGAAACCATAACTGTACCAAGAAGATAACCGGCGAACAGTGGTACCTTTTAATATTTTTCTTTACAGAAATCATACCTTTTGAACAATTCAAGATATTTTAAAATGTACACTTATCCTGAAGCAGGATCGGAAACTGTTATTCCTTTCTATAATATAATCCCATCCAAAACTATTAATTTTGGATTTTTAATATATTTAGATCAAGATAAAAATTATTTTCGGATTTTTGTTACCCTAGTCCGATAGAACTAGTTTAACTCGGATTTAATTTTTATTTCCGGACTTTTTTTTAAGGCCAAAATAAAAGTCCGGCTTGATAACAAAGAAACGGCTCATCCGAAATAAAATTTTGTTTTTTTTTAATTTTTGTTTCCGGACTTTTAAACATAGTTCTATCGGCCTCAAAAAATAAAAATACAGATTTTAGTTTTATATGTGGACTTTTATGGAAAAAGTTCGAAAAATAAAAAGGATGCATGATTCGACATGATATTGCTATAGGGATACCTGGGAACTCAAACATTTTCACCTAGGACAATTTTTTGACCAGGACTTTTTCGAATCCGAAAAAAAGAATAATAATTATTTTCCGTCCCTGCCTGAAAGATAATTATTTCAAATTATGTTAAATTACTATACATAGAAAATGAGAATGAGCTTTGCTTATTTCTAATTTACTCATTTTATATGTATATCTATATATATAAAAATAAGTGCACATTTTTGCATATCCGTCAAGTTAGCACTACACTATGAAATTTCAAACTCAAATATAGCTAATTAATTACCGTTTTTTAACCGTTTTTTACCGTGGAATCGAAAAAATTACCGCTCGAATATTTTTCAAGTTAACGTCAAGTTAGCACTACCACCCCGAAAACCCGATTTCAACTACTCTTACAATCAAGCCGATTATGTCAATAATTTCCGTTTTTTTTCACCGTTTTTTACCGTGAAAGCGCAAAATTTATCTCACTAGAATTTTTTCAAAATGTTCCTAAAAATGCTGTTTTGACCGACAAGTTAGCACTACCACCTCTGCAACTTGGAATCGGCAACAGCTAGCTTAAATCAAAAAGCGCCAATAATTGCTGCTTTTTAACCGTAACTGATATCCCAAAACAGATTTTGGATCTCATTATTATTTTTTAAACTATGGCCCAAGTGTGCTAACAAGACGTCAAGTTAGCACTACCACCCTAGTAACTTTGAGTGGGTGGGTGAAAATGAAAAAAGTATGCCAATAATTTCCGTTTTTTACCGGTTTTCACCGTGGAAACGAAAAATTTCCCGTTCGAAATTTTTAAAAAATAACCCCTGGTAGTGCTAACTTGATGCCTACATAGCACTACCACCCTAGTAACTTTTGAGTGGGTGGGTGAAAATGAAAAAAAGTATGCCAATATTTCCCGTTTATGTTACCGTTTTTCACCGCCGAAACGATAAATTTACCGTTCGTTTTTTTTTAAATAACCCTTGGTAGTGCTAACTTGATGCCTACATAGAACTACCACCATAGTGACTTTTGAGTGGGTGGGTGAAAATGAAAAAAAAGTATGCCAATAATTTTCGTTTTTTTACCGTTTTTCACCGTGGAAACGAAAAATTTACTGTTTGACTTTTTGAAAGAATAACCCCTGGTAGTGCTAACTTGATGCCTAGTAACTTTTGAGTGGGTGGGTGAAAATGAAAAAAAGTATGCCAATAATTCCCGTTTTTTACCGTTTTTCACCTTGGAAACGAAAAATGTAACGTTCGATTTTTTAAAAAATAACCCCTGGTAGTGCTAACTTGATGCCTACATAGCACTACCACCCTAGTATCTTTTGAGTGGGTTGGTGGAAATAAAAAAAAAGTATGCCATTAATTCCCGTTTTTTTACCGTTTTCACCGTGGAAACGATAAATTTACCGTTCGTTTTTTTAAAAAATAACCCTGGTAGTGCTAACTTGATGCCTACATAGAACTACCACCCTAGTAACTTTTGAGTGGGTGGGTGAAAATGAAAAAAAAGTATGCCAATAATTCCCGTTTTTTTACCGTTTTCACCGTGGAAACGAAAAATTTACTGTTTGACTTTTTTAAAAAATAACCCCTGGTAGTGCTAACTTGATGCCTACAAAGCACTACCACTCTAGTAACTTTTGAGTGGGTGGGTGAAAATGAAAAAAAAGTATGCAAATAATTCCCGTTTTTTACCGTTTTTCACCGCAGAACGAAAAATTTACCGTTCGAATTTTTTAAAAAATAACCACTGGTTGTGCTAACTTGATGCCTATATAGCACTACCACCCTAGTAACTTTTGAGTGGGTGGGTGAAAATGAAAAATTTACTGTTCCACTTTTTTAAAAAATAACCCCTGGTAGAGCTTACTTGAAACCTGCATAGCACTACCACCCTAGTAACTTATGCGTGGGTGGGTGTAAATGAAAAAAAGGTATGCCGTTTTCGGTTTTGCTGTTTTTACCGTTTTTCACCAAGGAAACGAAAAATCTACCGTTCGACTTTTTTAAAAAAATAACCCCTGGTAGTGCTAACTTGATGCCTACATAGCACTACCACCCTAGTAACTTTTAAGTGGGTGGATGAGAATGAAAAAAAGTATGCCAATAATTCCCGTTTTTTTATCGTTTTTCACCATGGAAACGAAAAATTTACCGTTCGACTTTTTTAAAAAATAACCCCTGGTAGTGCTAACTTGAAACCTACATAGCACTACCACCCTAGTAACTTTTGAATGAGTGGGTGTAAATGAAAAAAGTATGACAATAATTGCCGTTTTTCATTTACACCCACGCACTCAGAAGTTACTAGGGTGGTAGTGCTATGTAGGCATCAAGTTAGCATTACCAGGGTTATTTTTTAAAAAAGTCGAACGGCAAATTTTTCGTTTCCACGGTGAAAAACGGTAAAAAAACGGGAATTATTGGCATACTTTTTTCTTTTACACCCACCCACTCATAAGTTACTAGGGTGGTAGTGCTATGTAGGCATTTAGTTAGCACTACCAGGAGTTATTTTTTAAAAAAGTGGAACGGTAAATTTTTCGTTTCCACGGTGAAAAACGGTAAAAAAACGGGAATTATTGGCATACTTTTTTTTCATTTTCACCCACCCACGCATAAGTTACTAGGGTGGTAGTGCTATGTAGGCATCAAGTTAGCACTACCAGGGGTTATTTTTTAAAACAGTCGAACGGTAAATTTTTCGTTTCCACGGTGAAAAACGGTAGAAAAACGGGAATTATTGGCATACTTTTTTTCATTTACACCCACTCAATCAAAAGTTAATAGGGTGGTTGTGCTATGTAGGCATCATGTTAGCACTACCAGGGGTTATTTTTTAAAAAATGAGAACGGTAAATTTTTCGTTTCCACGGTGAAAAACGGTAAAAAAACGGGAATTACTGGCATACATTTTTTCATTTTCATCCACCCACTCAAAAGTTACTAGGGTGGTAGTTCTATGTAGGCATCAAGTTAGCAGTACCAGGGTTATTTTTTAAAAAAGTCGAACGGCAAATTTTTCGTTTCCACGGTGAAAAACGGTAAAAAAAACGGGAATTACTGGCATACTTTTTTTCATTTTCATCCACCCACTCAAAAGTTACTAGGGTGGTAGTTCTATGTAAGCATTTAGTTAGCACTACCAGGGGTTATTTTCAAAAAAGTCGAACGGTAAATTTTTCGTTTCCATGGTGAAAAACGGTGAAAAACGGGAATTATTGGCATACTTTTTTTTCATTTTCACCCACCCACTCAAAAGTTACTAGGGCGTTAGTGCTATGTAGGCATCAAGTTAGACCAGGGGTTATTTTTAAAAAAGTCGAATGGTAAATTTTTCGTTTCCGCGGTGAAAAACGGTAAAAAAACGGGAATTATTGGGATACTTTTTTTCATTTACACCCACTCACTCAAAAGTTACTAGGGTGGTAGTGCTATGTAGGCATCAAGTTAGCACTACCAGGGGTTATTTTTTAAAACAGTCGAACGGTAAATTTTTCGTTTCCACGGTGAAAACGGTAGAAAAACGGGAATTATTGGCATACTTTTTTTCATTTACACCCACTCAATCAAAAGTTAATAGGGTGGTTGTGCTATGTAGGCATCATGTTAGCACTACCAGGGGTTATTTTTTAAAAAATGAGAACGGTAAATTTTTCGTTTCCACGGTGAAAAACGGTAAAAAAACGGGAATTACTGGCATACTTTTTTTCATTTTCATCCACCCACTCAAAGGTTACTAGGGTGGTAGTTCTATGTAGGCATTTAGTTAGCACTACCAGGGGTTATTTTCAAAAAAGTCGAACGGTAAATTTTTCGTTTCCATGGTGAAAAACGGTAAAAAACGGGAATTATTGGCATACTTTTTTTCATTTTCACCCACCCACTCAAAAGTTACTAGGGTGGTAGTTCTATGTAGTCATCAAGTTAGCACTACCAGGGGTTATTTTTTAAAAAAGTGGAACGGTAAATTTTACGTTTCCACGGTGAAAAACGGTATAAAAAACGGGAATTATTGGCATACTTTTTTTTCATTTTCACCCACCCACGCATAAGTTACTAGGGTGGTAGTGCTATGCAGGCATCAAGTTAGCACTACCAGGAATTATTTTTTAAAAAAGTCGAACGGTAAATTTTTCGTTTACACTGTGAAAAACGGTAAAAAACGGGTGGTAGTGCTATGTAGGCATCAAGTTAGCACTACCAGGGGTTATTTTTTAAAAAAGTCGAACGGTAAATTTTTCGTTTCCGTGGTGAAAAACGGTAAAAACGGGAATTATTGGCATACTTTTTTTTCATTTTCACCCACCCACGCATAAGTTACTAGGGTGGTAGTGCTATGTAGGCATCAAGTTAGCACTACCAGGGGTTATTTTTTAAAAAAGTCGAACGGTAAATTTTCGTTTCCACGGTGAAAAACGGTAAAAAAACGGGAATTATTGGCATACTTTTTTTCGTTTTCACCCACCCACTCAAAAGTTACTAGGGTGGTAGTGCTATGTAGGCATCAAGTTAGCACTACCAGGGGTTATTTTTTAAAAAAGTCGAGCGGAAAATTTTTCGTTGCCATGGTGAAAAACGGTAAAAAACGGGAATTATTGGCAGACTTTTTTTCATTTACACCCACCCACCAATAAGTTACTAGGGTGGTAGTGCTATGTAGGCATCAAGTTAGCACCACCAGGGTTATTTTTTTAAAAAGTCGAGCGGAAAATTTTTCATTTCCACGGCGAAAAACGTTAAAAAACGGGAATTATTAGCATACTTTTTTTCATTTATACCCACCCACTCATAAGTTACTAGAGTGGTAGTGCTATGTAGGCATCAAGTTAGCACTACCAGGGGTTATTTTTTAAAAAAGTCGAACGGTATATTTTTCGTTTCCACGGTGAAAAACGGTGAAAAAATGGGAGTTATGGCATACTTTTTTTCATTTTCACCCACCCACTCAAAGTTACTAGGGTAGTAGTGCTAGCTTGACGCCTTGTTAGCACATTTTGGGCCATAGTTTAAAAAATAATAATGAGATCCAAAATCTGTTTTGGGATATCAGTTACGGTTAAAAATCGGCAATTATTGGCGTTTTTTGTTTTAAGTTAGGTGTTGCCAAATTGCAGCGGTGGTAGTGCTAACTTGACGGTCAAAAACGCATTTTTAGGAATATTTTGAAAAATACTAGTGCGATCAATTTTTCGTTTTCACGGTAAAAAACGGTGAAAAAGCGGCAATTATTGACATAACCGGCTTGATTGTAAGAATAGTTGAAATCGTATTTTCGGGGTGGTAGTGCTAACTTGACGTCAAGTTTGTACTACCAGGGGTTAACTTGAAAAATATTGGAGCGGTAATTTTTTCGATTCCACGGTTAAAAAATCGTAATTAATTAGCTATATTTGAGTTTGAAATTTCAAAGTGGTAGTGCTAACTTGACGGACATCATTTTTGGTGTTACTTTATAACTTGAGGCCGGCTGCACCAAATTCGACCAAATTTCTACGGTACATTTGGGCTATCATGTAGATGGTTTCTGTAAAGTTTGATTGAATTTGGTCGAGCGGTTCATGAGATATATCACACCAAGCTACGGCTACGTTTCATACCAATAGATGGTGCTTATTTGCATATTTGCGTTATTTCATGAAATTGAATAGGTGGTGTTCATTTACATTTTGCATTATTCAATGGAATTGACGTTTCTAGAATTATAATTTGACATTCGGCATTTCTCAAGTGAAAACCAAACGAAAAAAGAAGTCATTTGTTTTGTTTTGTTTTTTTTTCATAAAAACTGTGAAAAAAAATAATGAACTGGATTTAAGTAAATTCGGTATATGCTGTGCTTCAATTTGGTGAGTAATGTCCCACTAAATTTATTAAGTGTGATTTTGTTGTGTCAAAGAAACAACATTGTAATAGAATTGCGTTGCTTTCTTCAGAAACAACCATGAATACAGTTGAAATAATCTTGGAAATTGCTGACCGACTGCATTCTGATGAAGATGTCATACATTTAGCATCGGCAAATTCATTTTTGGCTGGGATTTTGGCAACAAGAATTCAAGAGTATCGAGTTCATCGCATTTTTTACGACGAAGCGCTGATGCATTATTTCGGTCAATATTTTAGATTTCTCGAAATCAAAACCCGACATTCCGCAAATTTCAACTGGTTCTTTTCAAATGGTCGCTTCCTTACTGAAAATTTACAATATCTCTTCATTACACAACTGTCCCAACAAACAACGGTTCGGCGCAACGTGTTCAATCTTCTTTCACGACGAGAAATCACTTATTGGGAAAACGAATATACAGAATCGTTGACTGTTTGCCATTCAACTTGCAAATTTACGACTACCAAATCTGATAGCCATAAGATTTACATATACAATGTTTCTTCGAAATACGGATCAAGTCAACATTAGAAACATTCGCCCACCTGTTTTCGAATCAATATCGCTACAACTATTTGGTAACCTAACTCATGGATCCCTCGAGTTCAACGAATATATTCACCAGCGTCCCGAAAATTGTTGTTCCTGCACACTTACTAACTTTTTTACTCTGATGCCTTAAGAATAAAAAAATTAAAAAAAAAGTAATGAAGAAATGTATTTATGATGTGTTGTACTGATTCATCTGCATCTGATCGAGTTTTCTTAGACAAGAGTATGAACAATGAACATGGCTGCCCATTTTGGCAATAGGGATTTTTCAGATACAATGGAAAGAGATACACCACAACACAACATATCTGTCACATCGTACTTTCGGTGTATATTGACATTAGGTCTTTTTGTTATGAACTATGGAGAATCAACACGTGTGTTCAATATTTATGTAGTTTTCGATTCATAATTGAGTATTTCTTCATTTTCAATTGAATTCATATCAATATTTATAATACATTGGGAATTCCTTCTGTAAGTATGTCGTATCGTTGAACAAAAACATAGTAGAAAATTGTGGCAATGATGTATCATGTTTTTCTCTTCAAATTTTTTTTTCAAATGTTCTTTCTTCGTCATTTTACAGAATACATTAGTGATTTCAACTGTATCTAATCGTGCGCACGTGTTTTATTGTGTTTTTCATCAAATTTTTTGCACGGTTTGTATTTTCGTTTTGGTCTTTTGGACATATACGTGGGTGTATTTCGACCGCGCATTTTTTGTTTGCACATGTGCTTTTCTTAAATTAAATGTCTTGCGTTGAACATGGAGTTTTAGTGAATTTTTTCCTTTCTCTTGAAGAAAATGCCTCGAGCCAGACTCAAAATATCGGTCGACGTACGCGTAGTGCTACAGAATGTTTACTTCAAAGAAGAGCGCAAAGTATTGATGACCTGTCACAACAAAATGAAATACGACGTGAACGATATGCACGAAATAGATCTGCAGAACCACAGCGGCAAAGAAATCCAGCACGACCAAGACAAATACGACGTCGTGTTCTAGAAAATATGTATCGTGCTGCTTTTAATTACGATCCACAAATGATTACAGTATGCATGATATATTGGATTAATGAGTGCGATATGTCCACATTGTGAAGCAGCTAAGTTTCTGGGTGAAACGGCTGGCATGTGTTGTGCTAATGGCAAAGTGAAATTGCCGGCATTTGAAACTCCACCTGATCCATTGCACTCATTGATTTTTGGAGGATCACCAATGTCGAAGCATTTTATGAATCATATACAAGAATACAATTCATCATTTCAAATGACTTCTTTTGGTGCTACAAAAATTATAAGAGACAATTTTATGCCGACATTTAAGGTGATTACTTCATGTGGAATATCTAATTGTTCTGTAGATCTAAGTAACAGTTTCTACAATGTTTTTAAGGATTCTGATCCAACATCAAATTACATTGCATACATATTACAGATTCAAGGTCAGATTTATCATCGAGCGGGTGCATTGTTACCATTTCCTGACGCTAACCATCAATTTTTGCAAATATATTTTATCGGAGATGAAAATCGTGAGTTGGATGAACGTTGCACAATTGGCTCACATACAAAACGAGCGATTATTTGCGATCTCCAAAGATTTTTTCATCAGAACAATGAATTGGTGAAATTGTTCAAAACCGCTCTCGATCGTATGCCATCTGATAATCACAAAATCATAATCAGAGCGGATAAAACGCCTTTTGGTGAGCATGCCAGAAGATTTAATGTACCGACGATTGATGAAGTGGCAATTGTAATTGTTGGCGATCAGTTTCAATCCCGCGATATTGTACTTCATCGTAGAAATGAACAATTACAGCGTGTTTCGGAGCTCATCGCAGTTACGACGCATTACAATATCCAATTCTACATTGGAAAGGTGATGATGGTTATCACATTAATATACCAGATAGTCCAAGAACCGGTAAATAATATACTAATTATATTAATCAGATATTAAATAAAAACTAAAATTTTAAATCGAATGAACATATTTTTTACAGGTCGAGATGTTCAAAAGAAAGTTAGTGCGATGAATTATTATTCTTATCGATTGATGATTCGTGCACAAGAACAAAATTACATTCTGAGATGTGGTAAACTTTTTCACCAATACATTGTAGACATGTATGCAAAAATTGAAACTGAACGTCTCAATTTCATCCGATTCAATCAAGCCAAATTGCGATCTGAAGAGTACATACATTTGCAAGATGCAATAGCGAATGATGCAAATGTGAATGATATCGGACGTCTGACGATATTACCAGCTTCTTATATTGGTAGTCCACGCCACATGCACGAATATGCACAAGATGCTATGTCATATGTTCGAAAATACGGGCCGACCAGATCTTTTCATCACTTTTACGTGTAATCCGATGTGGAACGATATAAAAAATTATTTGCTCGACGGTCAGTCACCAACAGATCGACACGATGTTACAGCACGTGTATTCCGGCAAAAATTGAAGGCACTGATAGATTTAATTGTGAAATTAAGCGTGTTTTGGAAAGGTACAATGTTGGATGTACTCGATTGAATGGCAAAAAAGAGGTTTGCCACACGCACACATATTGATATGGCTGGTACGTAAATAACACCGGACGAGCTTGATAGCGCCATATCAGCCGAAATACCAGATCAAAACATCGATCCAGAATTATTTGAAGTGGTAACAAAAAACATGATTCACGGTCCATGCGGTGAAATAAATATGAATTCACCATGTATGATCGATGGGAAATGTTCAAAGCGGTATCCGAGAGCATTAATTTCCGATACCATAACAGGCAATGACGGATATCCATTGTATCGACGTCGATCATTTGAAAATAATGGTAAAACTATATTATACTGGACCGTTGAGCCCGCTTTGTCGGGCAGGTGGTCATACGACAAAGATGAACGACTCATTACCTGATTGTAATAAGGACGATGTAAAGAGGAGGTCTGAGTCGCAATCCAAGGACGACAAATACGAATTAAGCGATGCGTCGGACTCGGGGAGCGTGAGTAGTGCTGACTCAATGAACTCCGTGTTGGAGAAGCACACAACTGTAGACGGAGTAGAAGAGTGGAGAAGGGTACGGAGCAGAGGAAGTAAAAAGAGCTATCTCGCAGTACCGTACAGCACTAAGAATCGTACAACGCTTGGGAGCAGTGGTCGACCAAACAGAAGTGGATATCGAGCGCTTGGAATGGGCCCAGGAGGCTGTAGAAGTAGGTCAAAGGCAGTTCAAAAGGTTTGCTGCGAGAAACCCTCAGTTTTGCAACCGGTACGAGGAGGAAGAAGCGTCGAATGGCAGACTGAAGAGGCAACGTTCGGCGGAAGGTGACAAGCCTGCTTTAAAAGGCAGAAAAGACCCAGTCCTAGAGCCGCGAGGCAGGGCAGTCGCATAGACAAGACAAGTAGGCCCAAAGCTGAAAGACAGATGACCCCAATAGCGAGGTAGCAACTACCTCAAAGCTGCGAGTTAGAGGGAAGTTCAAACTACGGAAGTAGGAGATAAGCCAAAGGGAGATAACGCTAATACTCCGGCTTTGTCGGAGGTGCTAAAGGGAGTTAACGCTAAGACTCCGGCTTTCTCGGAGGTGCCAAAGGGAGATAACACTAAGACTCCGGCTTTTCCCGAGAAGATGAATGATGTGACCAAGCCGTCACTGACTGTGGCGCTGGTTGATCGTAGCAGTCCTTTCGGACAAATAACTACTGAAAGGTGGAGATCTGTGGAAAGGGAGCTTATTAGCTCAATGCTTAAGCTTATGCGGGAACAACGAAGTAAGCCCCTTCCAACCCTTGATTCGGGGGGATGGTATAATGGTGCGGAGATGATAGCGTGTGACAACATCGCGAGCTTGCGGTAGCTGGAGGAAGTTGTTCCAAACCTCCAAAGGCAAGGCACGAACGCGCGGTTTGAGGTGGTGGATAAAGCGCAAATCCCCACATACCGAACATGCCGACACAGGATTGGAAGGTACTTACTGTATCTCGGCCTACCGAGGAAGGTCAGTTCTACATCTTCCAAATAAACAAGCAGGCGGAGGATATTTTGTACACGCAGCTTGGCAAAATGCCCTTTGGCACTGGCAAAATTTACGTGCGACTCAGGAAAAGAAGCCCCGAGGATAAAAATCCCAACACGCTAGAGGTGGACGAAGTCGAAAGGACCTCAAAAGCCTAAGGGAAAAAAGACAGGTGGAGGTCCCCAACGTCACCACGAAGGGGTTAGAAGAGGACCAACCGCAAAATGGTGCTGTGACTCGCACATAGGAACACCCGGCAGGGGGCCTCGAATACTCTAAACCAAAAGGGCAAGGGGAGGACGACGACGTCACGACGAAGGTGCTGGAGGGGGTCAAACAGCCCAAATATGCTGCGAGTCCTACAGATAAACCTCCAACACAGTAAAGTGTCGTCGAGCGAACTCCTCCTAACCCCTGAGGAAGATTCGTTTGACGTGACGCTGATCCAGGAGCCGTGGTTCTCATCGGGAGGAAAGGTTTCTGCACTCAGCGCGAGCGAGTTTGGCGTTTACTACGCGCAAACGAAAGGACGTGTGCGAGCTGTATTAATGGTAAGGAAATAGCTGCATTCATATATGCTGCCTAATTACACCACTGAGGACCTGGTAGTGGTGGCCGTTGAGCAAAAGAATAAGCAGGAATTTATCCTGGCGTCCTGCTACATGGCCCATGCTGCGGAGGTTCCACCGATGGAGTGCAAAATGCTAGTACAGGAGGAAGGGCGCAAAGGGCGGTTGGTCATAGGCGCAGATGCAAATTCGCACCACAATGCGTGGGGAGGAGCAGATACGAACGAGAGAAGCGAATCTCTGTTTTGTTACATCCTGCAAACCAATTTGCAGATAGACAACAGGGGAAATGTCCCTACATACATTGGTCCAATATCCAGCAATGTTCTGGATATTACATTGACCTCCGCGCGCGATATATCACGGCATGATTGGATGGTTCTTGATATACCATCCTTCTCCGACCATGCGTATATTAGCTTCAGCATCCCCCTAAAGAGGGTAGAGAAGGGAGGAACCTTTAGAAACCCTAGGCCAACGAACTGGACTAAATTCCAGAAACATGTAGAAACAAAACTGGGACAACCCAAAGAGGTTGCTAATGTAGAGGAACTGGAGAAGTCGAATGAATTCTTAACAAGGACGCTTATGACTGCGTATAACAAAGCTTGCACTCTAAGAAGATTCAGAGGAAAAGCAAAGCCGCCATGATGGAGCAATGAGTTGAGTCTTTTAAGAAGACAGGTAAAATAAATTTTTAAGCTCGCAAAGACCGCGGAAAGCGAAGCGTGTCGGGACGAGTACAGAGATTTAGTGAGGATCTGCAAGCATGAAATTACCAGGGCGAAGACAAGCTCATGGAAAGGCTTCTGTACTGACATAGAGTGCTCCAGCGAAACAGCGCGGTTGAAAAAAGTCCTAGCAAGGGGAATCATAGTCCAGGGACTAATAAAGAAAGAGAATGGGGAATGGTCACGTAATAGTGAGGAATCCCTTGAGGTGCTTCTCGACACACATTTCCCATCGGGGGACGGTTTAGAAGAGCCAGCAGACATCACTCACACTTTTATCACGGAGCCAGTAGTGACGGGCTTGGTGACCGATACCAAGATAGAATGGGCAGTGAAGACGTTTTCTAAGTTTAAATCGCCGGGGCCAGATGGTATATTCCCGGCCATGCTACAAGTCTCAAGTAGGGCGGTCGTGGAATGACTTAAAATAATATTCGATGGGTGCATAAGACTGAATCATGTACCGCACTCTTGGAGAACTGCTCGTATAGCTTTTCTACCAAAGGCGGGGAAGATCGGTCACGTGTATCCCAAAGACTATAGACCCATTAGCTTAACATCATTTCTGCTCAAAACCTTTGAGAGGCTGATAGATGTGTACATAAAGTCCAAAGTGGACGAAAAGCTGCTCTCCACAACACAGCATTTGTACACCAAAGGCAAGTCAGTAGACACCGCATTGCATAGGGTGGTAATAAGCATAGAGAAATCCCTGGAATATAAGGAGTATGCTCTAGAAGTCTTCTTGGACATAGCCGGGGCTTTCAATAATGTTTCTAAATTGGCGATTATGGATGGTCTTAATTACATTAAAGTACACCCTGCCTTAATCAGATGGATCGGCTGCATGATAAATTGCAGAAAGATTACATCACAATGGGGATTGTACGAGGCTACGAAATCAGTGGACAGGGGCACGCCGCAGGAAGGGGTGCTATCACCTCTACTGTGGACGCTGGTCATCAACCAACTGCTCAGGCGATTCGATGAGGGACCCCTAAAACTTACGGCTTACGCACATGACGTTGCAATTGTCATATGTTGAAAGTGCCTTCCAACGATTAGTTCGTTGATGGATCGGGCGCTATGGGATATTCACACCTGGGCTCCTAATGTCGGGTTGAAATTCAATGCGGAGAAGACGGATATGGTCTTGTTTACAAAGAGCTACAAGGTCCCAAATTGTACCAGGCCTAAGTTAGGAGGGGTGACTTTACAGGGGAAACCTTGCACAAAATATCTAGGAATCATCCCAGACAGTAAGTTGTCATGGAAGCTCAACGTGGAGGAGAGGGTGAAGAAGGCCTGTGTGGACGAACACAAGCGGGCGAAATGGGAGGAGCACCTAAGAGGTTGTAACCTCTCTACCGGTGTGGGTCAAGTTTGGTCCACCGTAAAGTCCCTATAGAATCCGACTAAGCACAAAGACAAAGTCTCCATCGCCTTTGGCGACAAAGTGCTGTCGGATGCGAAAAAATGCGCGAGAGCTTTTTGCCGACAATATATAATGCATCCTACGGTCGACAAAGATAGACGGAAAGCCAATAGACACGAACATAAACACAAAATCAGCGCGTCACCAATCACTAAACCATCCAAAGCAGTGGACCCAGACGGCATAGCCATGCCGATGCTTAAAAGCCTAGGGAAAGAGTGTTCCAAATATTTAGCGCATGTCTTCAACCTGTCTCTTTCCACCTTTGTCATACCCGAGAAATGGAAAATGGCCAAGGTGGTCCCGCTACTAAAGCCTGGGAAACCAGCTAACATAGGTGAGTCGTATCGTTCGATATCTCTCCTATCGCCAGTAGCAAAGACGCTTGAAGCCATTTTGCTCCCTTATTTCCAAGCAAATTTGCAGCTAGCCTCTCATCAGCATGGCTTCAGAAAACTCCATAGCACTACCACCGCGCTAAATGCCATTAGCACCCAGATACATTGCGGTTTAAATCAATACCCCCACCATAGAACAGTACTCGTAGCGCTAGACCTATCAAAAGCTTTTGATACGGTCAACCATGGCTCGTTACTGCAAGACCTGGAAGGATCTACCCTTCCCCCATGTCTTAAAAGGTGGACCGCAAATTATCTGGGTGGTCGGCAGGCATCGGTGCAATTTAGAAACGAAACATCAAAACCAAGGAGAATTAAACAAGGGGCGCCACAGGGTGGTGTCCTATCCCCACTTTTGTTTATTTTTTCTACATATCTAAGCTACCTTCACCTCCGGAAGGAGTCACAATCGTTTCCTACGCCGATGACTGCACAATAATGGCCACAGGCCCAGGCCCACAGATCGATGAGCTTTGCAACAGAATAAACGGCTACCTCCCTGATCTCTCCAGTTGTTTCGCCTCGCGAAGCCTGGCATTATCACCGACTATCCCAAATGTCGACCATTTTGAACATCCAAGTCGATGGCACTACGCTACCGACTGTCCTACACCCCAAAATCTTGGGTGTGACGTTTGACCAGGATCTACATTTTGGTGAGCACGCAAGCCGCAAATGTTCCGAGAATTCAGAGCCGTAACAAAATCCTCAAATCCCTCGCTGGCAGTACCTGGGGAAAAGATAAAGAAACGCTCATACACGCTCGACTGCATACAAAGCAATTAGCCAGCCGATTACGTGCTACGCGTCACCCATGTGGTCGCCAAGCCTAAAAATTACCCACTGGAAGAAACTACAGGCCTGCCAAAATACTGCTCTCAGAATCGCCACGGGCTGTCTTCTTATGTCCCCAGAACACCATCTGCATAATGAGGCGAGAATACTCCCCATCAGGGAGAGAAATGAGATGCTGACCAAACAGTTCCTGTTGAATACCCAGAAACCTGAGCATCCCAACAGACATCTGATTGATGAACCAGCACCGCCTAGGGGCTTAGGGAGTCATCTCCGTAAGCATTTTGAGGAAATACGGCACCTGAGAACCCAGCCGTATGAAGCGAAAAAACACAAGCAGGTCCTTGGTGAACCCCATAAACAGGCGTCGAAGCTTTATGCCGGGAATTGCCCGGTGAATCCAGTACTTAAAGAAAAGTATCCAAAACTCGCGGAAGAGGAACGCATACTCCCCAGGGAAACGCGTGTCACTCTTGCTCAACTTCGTTCTGGATACTGTAACAGGTTAAACTCTTAGCTATCCAGAATCAACCCCGACATACAAAATGTATGCTCCGCTTGCAATTTGTCCCCACATGACACCAACCATCTCTTTAATTGTAATGTGGAACCAACGCCTCTAACACCCCTTTCCTTATGGTCCACCCCTGTAGAAACGGCAAGTTTCCTTGGACTCCCGTTAGAGGATATTGATGACAATTTGTGATCGGTCGCGGCTGTTAGGTGGGGCGAAGCATTGCTACAACAACAAGGCCTCAACGGCACTCTATGCATGTAAAACAACGCTGGGGTGTACGTGGGGCTTATCGCACTCTCTTTCTCATTGGGTTTCTACAGCGATTGTAAGCCCTATTCAATACTAGGGAGTTCTTGTTTGGTGAAAAGCCACACAAAAAACAACATACCTCAAAAAATTAGAGGGGGTATGCAGACTATCGATGCTTAGCATTACGAGAGCCCTGAAAACAACCCCGACGGCTGCACTGTATTCCATTCTGCACATTCCACCTGCAGACCTGGTAGCAAAGAACATAGCATTAACAACCGCAACCAGGCTCGGCGCCTCGGGCAGCTTGAGCGCCGACCATATGGCCATAGTAGTATATCGTCATCAATCACAAAACGAACAGACTACCTTATTCCCTATCTGCGCTTTGAGGGAGATCTTAAGGCCACAATAGAGGTGGACGGTTGGCGCAAGGATGCGCAAATGGCGTACGAGGCGATACATGTGTACACAGATGGTTCCAAAGTAGTGGAAGGAGTAGGATCTGTGGAATACGGTGCTGATCCGGAAGTATTAGCCGTAACCAAAGCAGATGAAACCCAGGAAGAGAATAGCTTAAGCTGCAACCGTGTTAACTTTTATATTGAAAGTCAAGCAGTTATTAAGGCAATAATCTCGCATAGCACAGCATCTAAATGCGTGTTGGAGTGTAAGCAGTCTCTGGAGAGAATCGGGACAAGGAGAAACATATATCTATATTGGGTCCCAGGGCATATGGGAATAGATGGGAATGAAAAAGCGGACGAACTAGCTAAAAAGGGCGCTTCCTCCGCAGACGTCCCAATTACACTGGACGAGATTAAGCGAAGGCGAGAGGTGCACATGATCGACCAAGCGGGAAAGGCGTGGGTTAAAGCGCGGGGCTGTAAAGCGTCGAAAATTATGTGTAGGTTCTACAACCTTAGACTAACAAAGTTGCTTCTATCAATAAAAAGAGAGGACTGTAGACTCATGACGGGTATTCTGACTGGACACTGCCTTATGGCGTCACATGCCTTTAAATTAGGGTTGGTCGGTGATAGCAGATGTAGGAAGTGCGGGTTGGAGGAGGAAACGATCGAGCACGTTCTGTGCCTGTGCCCTGCACTTGCCAGGCTAAGATTCCAGGTATTAGGAGTGATACAGCTGTCAGATCTAGAACAAGCAAGCGGCTTAAGTCCTAGGAAGCTTCTAGTATTTGCCAAGAGAACGGAGTTATTTTGTAACATAGGTCCTGGTTTTTGATAGGGTTTTTCAGTTTGGTCATTAAAACAAACTTCTGGTAACACTACGGACTCAATCAGTCTATGCGAGGTCCCCATGGACCGGCCAGTTCAACCTAACCTAACCTAATGGTAAAACGGCGATAACAAGAGTGCGTAATCAAGACATCGAAGTTGACAATCGTTGGGTCGTGCCATATTCACCGATACTGTCAAAAGTTTTTCAGGCTCACATAAATGTTGAGTACTGTAACTCAGTAAAGTCTATCAATCTCATTTGTAAATATGTGAATAAAGGAAGTGATGTGGCTCTTTTTAGAGTAGATGGTGAAAATAAAAATGATAAAATCACTCAATACCAAATGGGGCGATACATAAGCAGTAATGAAACAGTTTGGCGTATCTTTTCGTTTCCTTTACACGAAAGACATCCTATTGTTTTCCATTTGGCAGTTCATCTGGAGAATGGTCAACGAGTTTATTTCACTACTGCGAATGTACAGCAGAGAGCAACACTACCACCAGCAACTACTTTAACTGCTTTTTTTCAATTGTGTGAAATCTACTTATTTGCCAGAAATTTCATATATGTTGATATACCGCAATATTACACCTGGAATGCATCATCGAAAAAATGCCAACGGCCTAAACAAGGAACACCAGTGATGATCATCCAGGTATTTTCCAAACAGATGCCTTGGGCAGGATGTACACGGTACATCCCAACAATGCTGGATGTTTCTATTTGCGAATGTTGTTGGTAAACGTCCGAGGACCAAAACCATTTCAGGATTTAAGAACAGTTCACTGTCATTTTTGTCAGATATATCGCGAAGCATGTCAGCTCTTGCATTTGTTAGAAGATGACACTCATTGGAACGCAACACTTTATGATGCAGCGATTTCATCTCATCCACAGCAAATAAGAATGCTATTTTCGATTAAAATATCAACATGCATGCCATCGAATCCAACTGAATTGTGGAATAAAAATAAAGATTACAAGGCTGAAGATATTTTAATTCGGATGCGTCGTAGAGCAATGGATCCTGATTTGCTGATTACATTGGAAATGTACAATGAACCTTTGATAACAATTGATGATATGTGTTTTGCGATTGCCAATAAAGCTTTGATTTCACCAAATCGTCCAATGCATGATTTATTTGATCGGGGGTTGCAGCGTGAACAACAATTCGATTGTGACGATTTACGTACATTTGTTCAATCCAACATCACCAAATTGAACAATCAACAAAAGGATATATATGACAAAATCATGCAAGCTGTTTGATATAACACTGGTGGATTATATTTTTGGATGCACCTGGCCGCACCGGAAAAATATTTGTGATTTCATTGATTTTAGCAAATATTCAATCGCAACAGAAAATTGCTTTTGCACTCGCTTCTTCTGGAATTGCTGCAACTTTATTGGATGGAGGACGAACAGTTCATTCAGCTTTAAAATTTCCATTGAATATACAGTTGTTGGCAAAAGTTTTGCAACAAGCAGCGGTCATTCTATGGGATGAGTGTACAATGGCAAACAAAACATCATTGGAAGCATTAAATCGAACGATACAAGATTTACGTGGAAACCGAAGGCTTTTTGGTGGTGCTTTAATTTTATTGTCCGGTGACTTTCGACAAACATTGCCCGTTATTCCACTATCAACACCGGCAGATGAGATCAATGCATGTTTGAAGTCTTCCCTTTTGTGGCGATACGAGAAAAAATTAACATTACACATAAACATGCGTGTTAGGTTGCACAATGATCAGTCTCCACAGCAGACGAAGCAATTGTTAGAAATCGGAAATGGCAAAATTCCAATCGACAAAACAAATGGTTTGATTACATTGCCAAACTATTTTTGTGCAATTATCCGATGAAAAGAAGAATTAATTAAACGAGTGTTTCCAAATATTGTTCAAAATTACATGAATCACGATTGGTTGAGAGAACGCGCAATACTGGCACCAAAAAATGTACATGTCAATGAAATCAATCATCACATTCTGAAAAAATTGCCAGGTGTGGTTACAACATACAAGTCAGTGGATAGCGCAATGAATCAAGATGACGCAGTGAATTATCCAGTTGAATTTTTTAATTCATTGGAACCGTCTGGTATGCCACCGTATTGTTTAAATTTGCAGGTCGGCTCATCAGTTATTTTATTACGGAATTTAAATGCACCAAATTGTGTAATGGAACAAGACTGAATGTAAAAAAGTAGATGAAGAATTTAATTAAGCAACAATACTGACCGGCAAAGCGAAAGGTGAAATTGTGCTTATACCGCGAATCACACTGATACCAACAGACATGCCATTTGAATTCAAGCGTTTGCAATTACCAGTGCGCCTGTCATTTGCTATGTCATTCAACAAGGCGCAAGGACAAACGCTTCGAGTATGCGGATTGAGTTTGGAGGAACCGTGCTTTTCGCACGGACAGCTATACGTTGTTTCACCAAACTCGGTAGACGTATTAACTTCTGTAAAACCTAAGTAGTCCTTTCGAAAGTCAAATACTTGGGCTGTAAAACAAATATACAAACAGAGCGCTTCAAAATTCATCTTAAAATTTTAAAAACTTTAGAAAAATGCAAAAATGAAGATTATGTTATTATAAATTACTAAATAAACTGAATGTATTATTTTAAACAAAAATAAATTTTTTATTTACATATTTCATTTTTCAATAAAATACCAAAACTTATAAATGTGTCTAATTTAGTTTGCCTTAACATAGTCACCGCCACTTGAAAATATATCTAACAAATAAACCATTTCTGGGATATGCGCGTCTGTAAAATCTTTTTGTGATATTACATAGCTCATTGATGTTATGACTGGATCAGAAGAGATTGATAACAAGATTGTCTAACTCGTGATATTATGCAGGTGTTCATACATCCATAACTTTTGATGCCCTTGTTTTTAGATTCAAGAGCTCCTTCAGACAATTCCGCTAATGGTGAGCACTGGTATTCAATTCAATAGTTTCGTTTGAGAATACTTTTGAAGCAGCAGCCTTGCAATATGTTCCCTAATCTTCTCATATTATCTCTATCAACTCCAGTTATGCGAGCTGTTACTTCATGGTTTTCAAAAAGTCTGTTTGGCTCTTCTTGCAAATTTGATATTTCAATGTAGATGACGTATTTGTTATTAAACTTAAACCATTTAGATACATACTAATTCTATTTGCTTTTTAATTCTAATTGTGCTGAATAATTATAGGCGCGCCATAAGAGCTTAGTAACATGGTGAATAAAGGAATAGCAACAAAAAGGCAACACTTAAAGTGTTTCTTTTCTGAAATAAATTGTTGCCTAAGTAAATGGTAAAGCCTTAATAGAGTTACTCCTACCCCAAAAAATTTTGAACATTTATAGTGCATGCAAAGAACATAAATGGCTACCCCGTGTATTAGCTGATTTTCACAAACGCGCTTTCAATGATAATAAAAATTCATTAGCAATTATTTCCTTCATTTCAATTTTTTTCGCCTAAAAATATGTGAAGTTACGAAAATAAATTGTCACGATCAGCAGAGTTTAGCAGATTTGCACTGCCGCACCGCAATTTTTTGCAGGATAAGAGTGTAACGCTTTTGCCTTGCGAGCAGGTAACAATTTTCACAAAAGAACGAAACATCCCGTAAAGGCGTTACCTGCTTTTTAGAACAGAAAAAAATATATTTACAACCCTTGCGCGGGAATCAGCAAATCGAATTGAAAAGTAAAATAATATTAGAAAAGGCTTAGGTGGAATTCGGAAGTAAATTAAAATTCAAAAATGAAATGAAGTTAGGAACTAAAAGGCTTATGTTAATATTCCTTACGTTAATTTCACTTTCAATACTCTTCTTATTATTACTATTATTATCGAATTTATTTTTAAGTATCTCCTCATTGGGTATAAGTCTAACACTTTCGAGGCCTTAACCTAAAACCAAAAGTACTGAGTTAATAATTTTTATATTTGTATATATGTGTATGTATATGTGTCTGCTTAAGTAAGGATATTGGTGATGTGGCGGGTATCGATGATGACTGACTTCTGGCATGCTAATTTTTTCGGCGTATGTACGAGTCATGTTTCTTGTAGCCGGAACTTCAACATCAATGAAGAAGCCTTTGCTTTCTGTTTTATCGAGTATAGAGATATATGGGCGGTTATGAAGCCTCGTGTGAGCTGAGTATATTCTTCTGTCATAGTAGAGCTTCACGTGTTCATTTTTCATAACTGGCTCTTGGTTGTATGTGTTGTAGGTCACTTCAGCTACATGGTCTTGTTTTACAATCACAATCTTCCATACATTAACCATTTGTTTCGCATTAATATGTCAACATTTTCATCGTTAATGGACCTGTTGAACCGACCATGAAGAGGTTTTATTAACCACTTTTGTTCCCTCAAAAATTTCTCTTCCGCTTGTCGGTTCAAGCTTCCCTTCAGATTTAGTGGTGCTAAATTTGCATCTGCTTCAGTTATTATTTTTATCAGGCGAAATTTTTCAGATTTTAGCTGGAAGTACTATTTGATTATCGTGGATTGCTTCGTGATCAACAAGCCCTCGTCCACCATCCCTCCCTGATATTATCATTGTTTCACAGCATAATTTGGGGTGTTGGGATTTATAAGATGTAAGTATAGTTTTGATCTTTCTTCGTAGCTATTAAATATTAGTTAAAAATAAAAAAATGTAAGGCGCGATAACCTCCGAAGAGATTTTAGGCCGAGCTTCTTTTCCAATTTGCGTCGTGCTCCTTTTTAATTTTTCCTACAAATTGGCGGGACGGGACTTACTTGTTTTATGCCGACTCCGAACGGCATCTGCGAGGCAGACGAGTTTTCACTGAGAGCTTTTCACGGCAGAAATACACTCGGAGTGCTTGCCGAGGGGCGACCACGCTTAGAAAACTTTTCTTCTAATTGAATTTACTTCTAAAATGTTGATGTTGCTTTGCCCGGGGTGTGAACCCAGGGCATTCGGTGTGGTAGGCGGAGCACGCTACCATCACACCACGGTGGTCGCCTGAATGAATATTAGTTGCTTTCCATTTAATAATACCAAAACTGTACAAAAGGACAGTGAAGTGTTATTGGAATACACCTTACCCTAATGTGACAAATATACATACACGAATATCGACCACACAAGCTCTCATATTTTACCGACCTAGATAACCACTTGAAATCAGCATGAGTTTGCTTACAACCGTACACATATATCGAATAGTCACACCAACCGACATATGTGCGGGTCATATTGGCAATATGTAGGTCAGAACAATAATATGCTGCAAGCAATTGTGTATTGTGAAATCATGTACTTTTAGTATATCAGTATTAGTGTAGTTACGTATTTCTAATGTAGGAAATTTTTTTAAAAGAAAAGCTTTCTCCAATAAAATTCAATAATATTCTTACGCTACACATCAGCGTTCCTTTTTATTTATTTTGACTTTACATGGCGATCCTGCCAATAAAATTCAATAATATTCTTACGCTACACATCAGCGTTCCTTTTTATTTATTTTGACTTTACATGGCGATCCTGCCAGCCTGATCTTCAATTAGCAGAAAATTTGCTCATCAGCAAAATTCGCTAGATCTAGCTGACCAGAGATCCTGTCCAGTTTTAAAGTATAAAGAAAATTTTGTTTTGGAAGAGATCCTGCTGGATAAAAATCCTGCAAAGTTTGTTAAACTAATGGACGCACAGGCGACATAAGGAAAAGGAGCAATTACCTATTACAAAATAATTATTGGAAGCTAGAGGGCTTTAAATGGATCAACATACAATTCGATTACTATTACTCATATCTTACCATATCTCAACAAAACGGACTCCTTCAGCATAAGGAAGTGGAATATTGAACGGACTCCCTCAGCATAAGGAAGTGGGATATTGAACGAAAATTGTGATTGACAGCATACGTTTGGTAAACAGACATTGAGAAAAACTGGTAGCATGCTGGACATAATTTTTGTAAGTATATCTTAAGTCTTAGAATAAATTGAGCGGCCTTACGGACGCTTAACCATGAGCTTTTTGCTTAGGATTTTTTTTTAATAAGGACTAGTTTAATTGAGAAAAAAATATAAAGTAAAAAGCTACCTTGTTAAAATTTAAGGAAAAATGTTGTGAAAAAAAAATTTAAATATATTTCAAATATTCAATTCGTTATGAAAGAAATAACAACTAAATAAACCAGTAAATTGGAATGCATAGGTAGTCCTCATAAAACCCCTTAAATATGGAAAGTTTTGTTGTGATAGGCTTACTGATGTTTTTGCAAGATAGAAATGAACAAATGGGAAGAAATTTATGAGGCACTATCCGAAGAAAAAATAAAAGCAGAAAAAAAATCGTACAAATGTATAAATAAAAAGACTACAATAAAACCAGAAACGGTAGTAAAACATCAAACATCAAAACCGCTTCATCAGTGCTAACAGAGTTTGATGGTAAGCCTGAAAATTTTCACAGTTTCCTAGATGCCCTTGATATCCTCGACCAAATCAAGGATAATCACGAAGCCTTAGCAATAACGATGATAAAAACAAAACTTAAAGGCACAGCTTGAAACTTCATTAGCAATGAAAGTACATTAGCACAAATAAAGCTAAAACTAAAAACTGCAATAAAAGGTGAATCATTAGAAGTTTTGACAACAAAAGTCCTGAATATTCAACAGCGCAGTAAAACCACAAACCAATACACTGCGGAAATAGAAAAAATAACTAGGTAATTGGAGGGAGCCTATATACCAAGCAGCAGTCAAAGCCATATGCAAGAACTGCTCCAATGACAAAGTGAATATGATCATGCAAGCAGTAACGTTCGCAACAATGAAAGATGCGATTTCCAAGTTCACAAAGAGTTGCACGGAAATTGAATATAAGACATCAAAATCAATATCGTAGTAATTTCCGTGGGGTTTACCGAAGTAATAACTACGGAAGTTATAGAGGCAGAAGGTTCAGATCGCAACCAAGATATAACTATAACACAAGACCAAATAATAATTCCCAAAGGGTCGCAACCCAAAATGGAAATAGAAATTATAGCCAGACCCATAACGTGCGAAACTGTACGCACCAGGAAAACCAGCAGACTCCACCTCAAGAGCAGTAAGCAGAAAAATATGTGTACTAAATTTACACTTAAATAGCTACATATCCACTAAAACGACTCTAAGTAACTCAGTTTAAACCTCCTAGTAGATACAGGAGCAGATATCTCAATTATCAAAAAGAACCAAATAGATAATCATACATAAATAAATACAACACAAATAACAGATTTAAAGGGCATCGGTCAAGGCATAACCACCACATTAGGCACAGTCAAAGCGGACTTAAAAGGTGACGACCTCCTAATTTATCATAAATTCCACGTAGAAGACGACTTCCCAATACCATGCTATGGAATTATAGGACTAGATTTTATAAAGAAATATAATTTCATTCTAGATTATGGCAAAACAGAGGATAAATTAATCCTAAGACCATATGATTTTCCCCAAACAATAACAATGCATCTGACAAATTGTCTCTCTGTTAACACAATTACGATCCCTGCTAGACAAGTTACAGTGAACACTGATAATAAAAAGATCTTCATACCCCATCAACAATTATCTGAAGACATTTTCATAGCGAACACAATCACAAATAAAGACCAAACTTTCGTTAGAATCATTAACATAACAAGTAAAAACACAACTATCCAAAATTACAAAATTAATACTGAAAATTTAGATGACTATACACTAATTGAAACAAGCACACACAATAGCAATGATACAGAAAAATTAAAAAGACGAACCAAAAATTTTCCAAAATTTGTTAATTCTCAATTAACATCGTTATGTACAGAATTCATAAACATATTTGCACTAGAAACAGAACAAATTTCTTCCAAAAATTTTTATAAACAAAAACTACACATGAAAGACGACACCCTAGTTTACATAAAAAATTATAGATAGCCTCAGTCACAAAAAGGGGAGATAAGCAAACAGGTTAATAAGTTAATCGAAGATGACATAATAGAACCTTCCTTTTAAGAATACAACAGCCCAATCTTACTAGTACCTAAAGAATCACTTCCAGGGCATACACTCCCAAGAATTGATGACATTCTAGATCAACTTGGAAGAGCAAAATATTTTTCATGTCTAGACCTTATAACAGGCTTCCATCAAATAGAGTTAGACCCGGACTCGAGGGATATAACTTCATTCACAGCCGAAGGCGGCACATAGAGATTTAAAAGGATACCATATGGATTAAAGGTAGCACCTAATTCGTTCCAAAGAATGATGACATTAGCGTTCGCAGGCCCCAAACTTTCCCAAGGATTTCTCTACATCGATGATTTGGTTGTATTAGGTTGTACTGAAAAACATATCTTAAAAAACCTAAGAGACGTGTTCTCCACCTGTAGGAAATACAACCTAGAATTACATCCAGATAAATGCCTATTTTTCAGCCAAGATGCAACTTACTTAGGACATAAATGCACAAGCAAGGGAATATTACCCGACCCAAGCAAATTTTAAACAGATGAAGTTAAAAGTTTCGTAGCGTTCTGCAACTATTACAGAAGATTTGTACCGAACTTTGCAGAATACTCAAGAAAACTAACTAGGCTTTGCACAAAGAATGTTTCCTTCGATTGGCCAGAAGAATGTCAAAAAGCTTTGTCTACCTAAAGGAAGCATTAATTAGGCCCAAACTTTTGCAATACCTAGACTTCAATAACGAATTCTGCATAAAAACAGACGCTAGTAGGTATGCTTGCGGAACAGTCCTTAGCCAAGAACACGATGGCAAAGAGTTACCAATTGCTTACGCTTCTAGATCTTTCAAAAAAGGTGAAACCAACAAAGCTACAATAGAGAAAGAATTAGCAGCAATTCACTGGGCAATAGCCTTCTTCAGACCATACGTTTATGGCAGAAAATTCCTAATTAAAACCGACCACCGCCCTTTAACATATCTTTTCTCGATGAAGAGCCCTTCATCTAAGTTAACACGAGTAAAACTCGATTTAGAGGAGTATGATTTTGATGTGGAGTACATTGCTGGAAAAGAAAACCACGTCGCGGACGCATTGTCTCACATTAACATAACAAACTTAAAAGAAGTGTCAGTGGAAGCATGCAAAGTAATGAAAGTCACAACTAGATCAGCAGCTAACACTCAGGGCCGTAGCTAGACTTAAAGTTAAGATAGGGCAGCGTTGGTTTAAGGTAGGGCGGAAGTAAACGACATCGAGGCATGGCTTCCAAAATCTATCAGCATGTATATCACTTATCTCTAGGTCAGTGACGTACATTTAATAGATATTTGTTGACACATAATTATTGTGACAGTACATAAGCAATACTCATTGAGAATAAGCCAAGAAGATGGTTGAGCTTCCAGATTTAGATGTGGAGATCCACGTTTCTGCAAACTTATTCTAATAATAAACATAGTAAAAGCGTTCAAAACAGCTGAGTCCTGCGGTTCGCCATGTTATTAAAAATGCGAAGAACTTCGTTCGGATCAACCGATTTTGTTCTCTTTTTCTCAAAGGCGAGAAATACCATACCAGCCATTCTCTTGTGACCCATTGACAGCCTTTGTGGCCTATTGATTGCAGTTAGTATTGAAAAGGTTGATTCGCACACTGTAGTACTACATCCTATGGTCGCTACAGATGCAAAAAGTTCATATGTGTTTTTAAACGCCTCTCGTTTCCTGTACAAAACTTGCAGTGTATCTTCCATTATATCTTCATTACGACTCAAGTAAGCCTGAAGCACACTAGCCTCTTCTTTTGATGGAATTTTTAGACCTGAAAAATTATTCAAAATTGAAAATTGAAAAAAGACGAATTATCTTGATAATGAAATATTTTGAAACTTACTCAAATGTTTCAGCGGCTCCATTTTATCTATATCCAACTCATCGAGACTTGCAATGGAATTGATTAGATCATCATTGTCCGAAAACCTTCTTTGTAATTCAGAAATTGGTATGTCCAAAGTTTCAAAATATCCAGACTTAAATGGCTCGTCGTTCTCTTCTACATTTTCTCTGGTGGTGAAGGCGGAGGGGTCATACATGAAATAGTCATCCATCCGATTCGGTTTTCTTAAAAGCTTCTGTGCCCTAATTTCTGATTCGCCGGTATCGTTGCTTGTTAAATACTTAGCTTCTTCCAGATTTTTATTATACATTTGATTGGATCTAAGTCTTTTTATTCCCCTTGCGACATACTTGATGACTGCTATGGCGCCTTTTAATCCTGCGCTCCGGGCTTGCAAAGCTGCGTCTGCAGGTTATAGCGTGGATAAGATTTTTTTGGCCACAACCATGGCCATTCGGAATTCCAGATTAAGCATACGTTTTTACTTCTTTTAATTTTCTGACCAGTTTTTAATTATTTGAATGCTTATAAGCTTTGCTGGTCTTTTCAATTTGAAATTAAAACATTAAAATACTTTAGTTTTCCTCCATTTTTACCCAACGTTTCCCCAAACTCCTTGGCATCATCAGGGGTTAAATCTTTAATTTGCACCGAAAAATGATAGAACAAAATTAATTTTGACATATTTTATCATTATAACAAAAATTTTTTTGACAAAAACTTACATAGAACGAAATAATTTAACACATAAAATATCACAAAAACAAAGTGATTATAAACTAATAAAGATTTATCGGTACCATCATCTTTAGGTACACTTGTCGTATAGAGTGTCATAAGCATGCCAAATAGCTAGCAGCAATAAATTTTGTGTCCTCTTTTTTGTTCATTGTCCTCTCCCTTTTTTGTAATATGTGTAGACTTTCCAACGTGAATCTCGCACTTTCCCTCTTTTTATGTCTATTATTTTCGCATTCTTTAGATCAGCTGTGTGCATGTGATAATACGTGTTGAGCAAGGGCTGTGCTGGTCTTGATCTTCTTAATGTCAGCGTCGTGCTCTGCCAATCGAGTTCCTAGTGCCCTTTTTGATGTTCCAACGTAGATTTTGTCACAGTTTTCATTGTCTCTCCCCGTGCATTGAATCTCATATACTACGCTGTTTTGTTGTAGGGGTTCTATGGGTCTTTTTGTTCGTGTAAAGATAGTTGAAAGTGTGCTGTTAGATTTTTCAGCGAGGGATATATTCGTTTTTGTTTTTCCATGTTATGGTTGCAGTTTTCAGTAAACTTGGGTATGTATGTGACACTGTGGTATTGCTTTGTCTCCACTGAGATCTCTGTTGATGCTTTATTTCGTTTTCTATTTCCTTCTGATAGTTCTTTTTTTATTAGTGATGTAATTAGGTGACTCGGCCACAGTGGTGTGATGGTAGCGTGCTCCGCCTACCACACCGTATACCCTGGGTTCGCACCCCGGGCAAAGCTACATCAAAATTTTAGAAATAAGGTTTTTCAATTAGAAGAAATTTTTCTAAGCGGGGTCGCCCTCGGCAGTGTTTGGCGATCGCTCCGTGTGTATTTCTGCCATGAAAAGCTCTCAGTGAAAACTCATCTGCCTTGCAGATGCCGTTCGGAGTCGGCATAAAAACTGTAGGTCCCGTCCGGCCAATTTGTAGGGAAAATCAAGAGGAGCATGACGCAAATTGGAAGAGAAGCTCGGCCTTAGATCTCTTCGGAGGTTATCGCGCCTTACATTTATTAATTATTTAATTAGGTGACTCGGGTAATTCTTATTGGTGAGTATGTTGTGTATTTTGGTTTTGTTTTTTTCCCAGAAATTTTGGTGGCTTATCGTAAATATTTTGTATTTTAAATTTTTCGCTGTGTATATTTTATATTTTTTGGCAGTATCGCTATTGCGTAGTTGCAATATGCGGAGTAAATATAATAAAACATTATAACGACGACGACGACAAGAATGACAAGAACGCTGGCAGATGCGGAAACAACGCCGGCAGAGGAAGCAATTTTCCGATCGACAGTATCGGCCGTAGCCATGATGCTAATGGTATGATCTGGGAAAATTGCTTCATCTGCCGGCGTAGTCTCCGCCTATGACAGCGTTCTTGTCGTCGTCGTCGTTATAATGTTTTATTATTTTTACTGCACATATTGCAACTGCGCAATAGCGATACTGCTAAAAATAGATATAATACAATGTTGTTAAAAGTATTTAACGCCATGTGCAACATTTCTAAAATTAGTATGTTTAAATACAGGGACGGTTTCACATATCCAGGGCATAATTATTTGGAACCCGGAAATACAATATATAAAGACTATGAACCAGTGGATGACAGAGATGTTGATGCATATATTCACTATTTAGAATATGAGTTAGCAACAAAGGAGGAACAAATAAGAGAAGTTGATCTTGAGGCAATAAATAATTTTGTAAATGATTGGAAACATAATCAAAGTTTAGCAGAACTAATAGAAATTATTGGATTATCTGTTAAATATGGTTTTGAAACAATTTTCGGTGTTCAATACCCAAGTATGTCAAATAGAGAAAAAACATTTGGTCAATTATTATATGCATATAGAGAAAAGCATTTAGCTCAAGAATGGGACAATATTAAATTTAAACCTGGAAGAGACGGTTTTAGAGATATTCATGATTTAAAAAAAATGCATTAATAGCTAAACAAATATATGCATATTACGCACCAGGAGGATATTTTTATAATCAATTAAAAAAATATTACGACGCGCAACATAATATTATAAATGAGGAACAAGCAACAACTTCTGGAAAAAATAATAAGACTTCCGGAAGCACCAGAACCAATAACGAACCTCCCACCAAGCGAGCAAAGCCTTCAGACGATAGTGATACTGATCAAACAAGCGAGCCTGATCCTACATTTATTGAAAAGCCTAATTATCGTAATAATAATACTGTTAATATGGATGTTGATATGCAAGAAAATATTCATCTCCAAAGTGGTTCAGGTCGTGGCCCGAATACGGGAGCGCGATCGGGTGCAACAGGAAGTGGAGATTCCCCTTCTACGGGTAACACATGGATAGGAACAAGTCAACAATGTTCTAGTAATCATATGATGTTTTTCTAAAACAAAAATTTTAATAAGTTGTGGTTATAGTACTGAAAATATACAAACTTCTGCAAGTATTGATCAAATTACAATTTCTTTAGCTCTAATTCCTGTAGATTTTGTACCGTTCTATTTAAGCGAAGCTGAATATGATATGTTACCTTCTACAGCAGAAGTTACAAAAGTAAAATGTAAAGTTACGCCATTGGGAGCTCGAACAGCATTTGATGTTGGAGCAACTATGTCTGGCACTGCATCTTCAGAATATGTTCCCATAGGTTTAGTTGCAGAGGGATTAAATAAAAAAATTTGTGGAAAAAATGTTAAATATACTTCTTCTGCAACTAATCCAATGAAAGTTATTGGAATTTAAAATATTCAGCCAAAAGAAATGTATGAAAAATATTATAAACATGTTCCATCTAAAGCTTTATGTGTACCGCAACCTATTGAACAATATTATATTCATGAGTGGAATAGAGAAAAAAATCCAGATACAACCAGATTTCCAGATTATATTATTCATAATAAAGGTTGTGTAAGAATGGATGAACAAGTTCATCAATTTTTAGTAAATTAAGCTATTGGGATACCTATTGCTAATTATGAATATATACCATAAAGCGGTTTTATTAAACACAGAAAAGAACATTTTGTTCCATATACTCGTCAAAAATATAAGGTACATTCTATTAAAAATAGACCTCATAGTCATGTTTTACAATTTTTTAAAACTGGTTCTACTTCTATACCTGGTGGCATTGGTTTAAGTAAAGCAAATACAACCCCAATTGTCATTAATAATATTAACGACATATATGCGAGGACAATTGAATCCTATGGAACGTATCATCCTGTTAGAGGTGGTTTTGGATATGATACTCAACCTCAATTACATGTTGGTATAATTGCAACACCACAATTAAAACCTACAGATAGTTCATCAACATATTTAAATAGTGCTTGTTATTGGAAAGTTGAATGTCCAATTGATATTAAATGTAATATTTCATCAGCTTTCGGAAAAGGAACTAGTTGGCCGTTGGAAACGTATTTTACTACTAATTACGATCGTTCATACACTGATGGACAAACTTTATTCGGAGTAACCGATGATGAAAATGGAAAAATTGTAATAAATAACGAAGAAGAAGAAGATAATGAAAATTTTGAAGTCATAACAAAAACAAAAATGTTAAATTTATAATTAATCAATAATTTTATATTTATTTAATAAAAAATAACTTGATAATGGATTAGGGTTTTTTTTTAATTTTTAAGATTTTTGTATGATCTCCATTTATACATAAACATTCTTGATCTAAAAGCAACATCATTTGGAAAAACATCATTATTTGATAAAACTATTACAAGAGTTCTCATAATTACAGCAGCATTTGCATATTTTACTTTTACAGCAACTGTATCTCCACCAAATGACATTTTTAAAGTTTCAGTTGCTGACGCTTCTAATAAAGGTTCATTCCATAATATAATTCTTTTATTTACACATTCCATTAAAGGAAACGCACAATATCTATTAAAATTTCCTACTTGACCAAAATTTAAACAATAATGTATAAAAGTATCAAAAAAAATGTTTTCCTGCATTTGGTGGAGACAATATAAACATGGTATTTTTCTTTGGAATATTTTTATCTATAAAATTATATAAATCTTGTAAAAATTTTATAATTTTATATTCATCATTATAAAATTGAAATTTTAACAAATCTTCTAAAATTTCTATTGATTCATTTACAGTATAAAAATAATCATATAGATTTCCAATAGGAGCATTAAATATTAAATTTTGAAGTTTTATACATTTTAAATATAAATATAGTTCTTTAAAATTTAAAGTATTTATATCATTATTTACAATTTTTAAACAATTTTTAATTAATGTGGATTCAGTATTCCAAAATTTAAATTCGGATGATAACCAAACAGATGTATTTAAAATATGATGTATTGGAGCTGTAGGATGCTTTTTTAAAAACTCTATTACTTTGTCTCCATTTCCTCTCTTTTGTTCCCGAAATTTGATTGATCTGATTGGTCGCAGATAGCAATAACTTCATGACCAATTGATGGTTCAGATCCAGTGGAGAATTTATTAAAAATGTCGAACGATAATTGGCTTCCTTCCACCATTCCGTCTTCGGCTTTTTTGAGATCTTCGAAAAATCGTAAACATCTAGTTTCACCACTTGGTAGCCACGATCTCCCGGCGATGTTATAGTATAAGTACTCCTTGGAATCCTTCTGGAGATAGATTGACAAATTGACCCAATGCTGGAGCGAGAACTGCCAGCTTGGAACGACTCTTCTAGCATATCTTCTATTGATTTGTTTACGGAATTGGTTTGTAAAGGAACATCTACATGAGTTATTTCAGTAGGAACAATCATGGACGATGTGGATGTGGTTGCCGTGATGCGCGATGATGAGCACGGCCCCTGAAAATTGTCTGCATAATTGTTAGTTATCCAATTTGATGTTTCCATGCTCATTGCTCGCTGTTTAGTAGGATGCTTACCAAACTCCTCATTGAGTAAGATCAAAATCTCCAATGTCATACTTATATCCAGTACAAATTTTTTGGTCCGAATTTCCAACAGAACCGATAGAAGCGAAATATTCATCGAATCCTCCTTCAATGTTGATGCTCTTCGTATTTCCTCCTCTATATCTATTTTCTTCTTCTTGTTCGTCGGTTCCTGAATGGCTTCCATGTCCTTTTCCGTTTTTTCTCTTTCGTTACTGCTATCTCCACTAATTGAGTATTCGGAAATTGATTCTTCTGAGCAGTTGGAAGAGATTGAATTTGATTTTCGTCTTTTTTCCACATCTCTTCTAATATCACTTCCTCTTCGTTTTCTGTCATTACGAGCGACACATCGTCGATCACCACCGGTTCCCGATTCATCTTCACTTGTTTCTTCAACATTATTTTCAGCTGAATAACAATAACTGCACACACTATTTTCACTGTCACTGTTACAAAGCATTTAACATTAAATTAAATACTTTAGCAACATTGCATTATATCTATTTTTAGCAGTATCGCTATTGCGCAGTTGCAATATGCGCAGTAAAAATATTAAAACATTATAACGACGATGACAATAACGACAAGAACGCTGGCAGAGGCGGAGACAATGCCGGCATAGGAAGCAATTTTCCCAGATCATGACATTAGCATCATGGCCTACGGCCATTTCACTGTCACTGTTAACATTAATTAACCTTAATTAAAAATTCCAGCTCTTATATATAAAAATATATATTGTTCACCCGCACTATGCGTGGTAAAATAATAAAACATTATAACGACGACGACAAGAACGACAAGAACGCAGGCAGAGGCGGAGACAACTCCGGCAGAGGAAGCAATTTTCCGATCGACAGCATCGGCCGTAGGCCATGATGCTAATGTCATGATAAACACGGCTAGTCACGAGTCTACAACAGCATCGGCAGCAGAAATTTATTTCGGCAGAGATCTTACAGCACCACAGCAAGTGCGCACGGAGGGAGCAGTACCAGCAGAGCCGCCAACCGTACCACCGGCCATCACCAAGTTATGGGACGAGATAAAGGGCACCGAGCCAAAGCTTCAAAGCAACAGAAAAAACACTACGGCTTACTCAGACGGCAATGGAAACCACGCATAGGCGAGCAGGTTATGAAAAGGGACCACCCCTCTCATCCGCGGCAGAAAAATTCGCCCAGAAGTTAGCACCAACATTTTCCGGCCCGTACTTGGTGCTGGAGTATGTTTCCACGAACACGTGAAACTAGGCACCCGGAGCGACCAACGCGACAACACGCGCACTCGCACTTGCAAGACTTGAAGCCGTACGAGTCCTAAACAACCCGTTTTTTATTCATTCCAGAAACCAAACCGTCCAACATTAGTCGCAATACCGTCAACCCACACCACCGGACTCACCAAAACCGATCCGCCCATGGCGCCCACCGTTTGAGGCAACATTATGGCCGGCAAACAAACCACGGATCCCACGCATACAAATTTTTCATGGGCCACCAATAGAACACCTATGGCCATCCGGGAGGAGGAGTCGGCGACAGAGCCGCAAGAATGGCGCGCCCCCGAAACCAACGAAACAACAAAAACAACACAAGAAAAATTGCCGGATCCCGACCAATTTTTCAGAGACCTAAGGCTAAAGCGCCCGGCCAACCAATCCAAGAAAACCTGGACATTCCGGTGGAAAGCACAGCGGATGAGGGTCGAAATGATAAACGACAAACACGCAAAGGTGTCACTCATGGAACGAAACGAATCATATCAATTGAATAAGGCACTGAAAGGGAAGACGGGCCAATCAAAATTTTCTATTTATATATATATATACACCCTATTTTAATTTTAAGAAAAAAAATTAATTGTGAAATATTTCTAAAATTGCACATATATATATCTACATTATAAAGGAACAAGAAAAGTACGACAACGGATACAGTTTAGTACGACTCCACCACCGACAAAAACAAAAAAAAACAAAATTTTTTTTAAATTAATTAGAATAATTCTGCGATTGAACCTGAAATGTTAACATTAACTCTGTTAGACATAAGTGGAATGACTCTGTACCTATATTTTTGGAAAAAATATTTTTTTTTAATAAAGTGCTTCGCCCACACGCACACCGGCATAATACCTAGGCCATGCCTGGAGATCCGTCTTTCCCCACCGCAGCTTTCCGTCAACCAAAGTGGGAGGGGGACTGTAACGTAGCGTTACAATAACGTAACCCCTTGTATCTCCTTATTCACTTAAACTGAACCTCCCTGTACTTATTTTCCTATAGCATAACCAACAACCATTGTACTTATTCTTTTATAGCATAGTCAATAACCACTGATAGCAAATCAATGAAAATCACAATAGTGGTGTGTTGACTTCTCAACCAGTTTACGGCACCACCCATATAAACATCGAATTTGCATTTTTGCAATTCAGTCCTCGCAGGTGAGCCAACGGGAGTGGATGTCTTTTTTAAGATATACTTTTTCCCTCTCAGCCAGCAAGCTGAGTGGAAGCGGGCGCCGTCATGGTCACCCTTCACTTAGGTAGGTCGACGGGGAAGATGCCTTGTGCTAATTTGCCCCCCGCGCCCTCCTAGGTGTTTTGAGTGGCCCCGACGCCTTCATGGCCATTTAATCCCTTCCCCTCAGTCCTAGCTTCGGCTGGCTGAGTGGCAGGGGCGCCGTCATGGCGCGGGTCACCCTTCACTTAGGTAAGGACGACGGGGAGGATGCCTTGTGCTACTTTGCCCCCCGCGCCCTCCTAGGCATTGACCGGCCCGACGGCTTCATGAACATTCCACCCCTTCCCCCTCAGCAGTGGTTTCTGATGTGAGCCGATGCGTGCGCACAGGGGCTACCGCTGTGCCGTTAAGGCGCACTTCCCCTCCGCCCACGGGTCGACCCACGGTGTTCGGCCGGTGTGCGTCTAATCCTGGAGAGGTGGGCGCACCGGGTCGATCTCAGCGGGAGTAAGCGGGTTGGAAATGAAAATAAGCAAATAGACGAGATTTCTCGTTATAATATATGTGATTTATTGGGTAAATGTAAAACTAGCAATAGTTACAATATTACCTGAATACACGCAGAAATACGGCAGAGATCGCTGGCGGCAGATGTTAGCTGGTTGGCTGTTGAAATCAAAGAGGCCGGTTGTATAGCAAGCTACAACCGTTGACCCGCAAAATCCTCCGTTTTGGAGGGGAAAGGCACCCACACATCAACCCCGACATGCATATGCATGAGTGCTGACAAAAAGCACACATACACGTGCATGTACATGCATGCACATGCATGAGGGTGATGGTGTGGGTGGTTATAAATTAATTCGAGTATCGAGTATCGATTTGCAGAGTTGCATTGGGGGGGTCGCAATCAGATGCGGAAAAGTTAGGCATCCTGCCTAAACATGCCGGCCCCCCTTGCGATACGCAACATCGTTTTCCGCCAATGACCTCCGCTGAAACGAGAAAAATTAATATAAGACTTACACACTAAACTTAATCTAAATGAAGAGTTCGTCTGCGACGCAAAATGGCCGGGAATCCTTTCCGACTTGCTTAGCATGCCACCTGAGCTAAGATGAAAGAATTAGCGGTTATGAACAGTGAAGTGAATATTTCTTGCCATTGAATTATACATAATTCTTAAATATAGAAATTCAGAATGTAACATTTGTATTGTCGATGGCCAGTAAGGCTGGACGAAGAGGCCGAGGTCTCCGTTCCAGAGTGGCACCATTTTTTGTTATTGTTTGGTTTTTTTGTCGTTCCGGATGGAGAGGCCGAGGTCTCCATTCCAGATTTGCGGTTTTTTTTTGTTGGTTGGACGAAGAGGCAGAGGTCTCCGTTCCAGACTCGAGGTTTTGAGGTTTTTCTGGGCTGGACGAAGAGGCCGAGGTCTCCGTTCCAGCGTATAACGTGTCGTGTCGCTCTCAGGGTCGACTGTGGCATTTTATGGATGTGCCAGGGCGAGTGGCCGTGAGGTTGGTTGGGTGATGCGCGTTTTCGCTGCAGCGCATGTATTTCGTCAGTTGTGTATTATATTATTACCCTACAAAACACCTGGTCACAAACCTACCCACGCCCATGCAAATGTGACTACGATATAACCTGTCACCGTAAAATGACTAGTCAAATGACGTGGAGTGACGAGAGCGTTTTTGCAAAATAGTTAGTGCTGTGATTTCGAGCAGCTTAGATATTTCAACATAACCAGCAAGATTGCGGTGTGTGGGAGGTTGGAAGCGGACGTGATTCCAAGCCACCCGCGCAAAATTACTTGTTTTCGTGATACGCGTGTTATTTTATTAACAAACGTACGTTAAAATAGGTGAATAAACCGAGTTTAAATCGAAGCGGAGAGGCTCACGAAGGTATGGATTTAATTTTGTGCGACAGCACATGATGAATAGCGAAAATCGTAATTAAACTTGAAAGTGTACCAACTGCCGGTGCTTGCATCCGATTGGCGATGCGTTCTCCGCGACGCGTTCTATCTGCACGTACCTTTCTGAGATTGCATGCAACCCTGTCGTGTATTTATTGGTTAGCTGACAGCTGGTATGGTGAGTTTGTGGAGTGAATATTTATATCTATACCTTATGTATTTTGTCGTTGCACTAGTGCCGTAGAAAAGTTGATTTTTATCTCATTTCGGGACCTTTTCATTTCGGGACTCTTTAATTTCGGGACTCGGATTGTTTTTGTATCGAGGCCATAATTATGACGGTTTGTGATTTTTGTTGTTGAAAACAACAAGTCCTGCCCCCAGCCAGAAAAAACAAGCAGTACCGACGGCAAAAAAAAATTCAAAAAAATTTAAAAAAAATTTTGTGAATGAGGGTATAATTAATTTTGAATTAGGTTTCTGACTTAATTTTTGTGCGTAAGTCTGTTTTCGGACTGTCCGAGGTGTCAGTATGGGTCAAAAAGGCCGACCCCGCTTTTGTTTCTTTTGCGGGTTTTCGGTACCAGCGTGCGTTATTTGGCGCAGCACTAAAAAATATATGTACCTACGTTGGTATAAGCAAACGGACAGCCAGTGCACGGACTTCTCCGCTTAATTGATAAATGGACCCACTTTTTGACCCGTTTTCATTTTTTACTACTTCTATCACCAAGGACCAAAATCTACCAATATTTCAGTATTTTGGCATTGAAAAACAAAGACTGCGATCATTTGGTAAACGTATTTAATTGCCGAGTCCACCCAAATAACACTTAGCGGTGACACTAACCAATTTTGAAAAAAATTTGTGTACAAATTATGAGATGAATGTTGCATATGAGTACGCAAATATTTTCCTACGCTATTTCCGTCAGTTTATGTGAATAAATTTGAGCGAAAAAATGAACGTTTTAAGCAAATGCAATTCCAAAAGGGTGAGTATTATATAGGCATACGCTATTTATATACGAATTTACATGTATTTCTTGTCTTGTTTACATGTTTGTAAAAAGGTTATTTCCGTGAAATGTGCGTTATTTGTTTTTCATTAAATCATGAATTGTTTTGTACAAATATTGACCCTCGCTACTGTTTTTAAAAAAAAATCTACCAACATTCTTGTTAACATTAAAGGTCCGCGCACTGGTACAAGCATACCAAAGGCAACGATAGCAAAAAAACGGATTCATACTTATATACTTGTATTCAACGGGAAATTCTGAGGAATTGAAACAACGGAAAATACTTTTGTACATGGAATGATTTTTTTTCCGTTTTTCATTCTGGATTACGGCGTGGCTTGGCGTATAACCATTTTTTTCACTTAAAATTTCTTCTAAATCAAGTTGAAAACGAAAAGTGATAAGCTCATTGAACGCTACTGGAGTAGGCGGTATATAATTTTGATATGCTCCAATTCTGGAACGAATTGTATTTGCTCCATTGGATTACGAAGTGTCATTTTTATAGATGCAGTACCCAAATCTATTAAATGTAAAGTTGTGAGATCACCGTCCAGCACCAAATCTATAAGTTTCGAAACTTGACGTACGCTTTCGGAAATGCCGGATAAGCCAATAGTGTCAGGAGCATGTTTATTAAGCGATTCTGTAACTAAACATGCCATACGAACATGTATGTTATGTGGCAAAAAAAGGCGCCCATCCCAATCGAAGCCCCAATTCAAATGGTTTACGACCAACTTCGCAAGCATATTTTCACGTGATGTATAATCAAGGTGCAGTAGCCAATTGGATGAAATCTCAAAACTGTGCATTCCAGGTTTCCAGTTCTCCAATGGCAATGATTTAATAAGGTATGGATGGTTTGCAACTTCATTAAAATGTACTTTAAGTTGTAGTAAGATGAATGTGATAAGATCTTCGTATGACAATATTAAATTAACAAGCATATCACGCTCTGTTTTGTAACAAGTTTCACGAGTGTTAACATTTATAAATCCGATATTCAAATATGTAAACAGATAGCTTTAATAAATTCTGTCACGCGCATTAGCTATTTAAAGAAAGTCTGTATCAGATAGTATATATAAATCTTCAGCCGATGAGTACGCATTAGCAATATTGCATTTTTTGTCCAGAAATCAGGTGTTGGTACAGAGATAATCATCTGTATAGTCTTCTTGATTTGCTGGAAATGCTTCGGTGGGAAAACCAACGTATAAATAATAAAACAGTTTCCAAATAATTTCGTTGTCGAGCGCATGAGAAAGCAGAGACGAAAAATACTGCCATGTGGCCAAATTTCTGGACCGATATATGTAGCTACATGCCTGGAATAATAAAGGCATTCAGTTCTACCGAAATGCGATCACATGTATTTGCATCCTTTGTAGGTTCATTATGTATATTAACTCATAATAATCCGTACAGTATTGCAATGTATGTCGTATTAGACGACCCAAAGGGTTTGCTAGTTGTTTGTAGCGCTCGGTGTTATATGTCAGCATACCTTCACCACAAATTACAACTAATCTAGAAAAAAATGTTACGACGCGCAGTATATCATTGGCAGATATGTGGTCTGGTGATATTATATGTATAGTCATTAAGAAAGTTTTCAATCTTTAAAGCCGAAATAAAGATCCTCTCAAATGGTATTTGATTCAATAGAGCTATTGAATCGCTCTCTTTTAGACCGATACATTCGCCACTTTGGTTGTGACTATCCTCGCCATCTGAACCTATGACTATCCAGCGTTCTTCTCGGGCAGGATCCGATATTTCTTAATCAAAATCCTTTAAATATTCGTTGCGTTTTTTACTTGGCAAAAAGCAATATTTGCAAAGTATTGCACAGTGATTAATCTCCGGGGAATTGAGATCCATTGGCATTTCACTGCTTTGTATGCCTTTCCCATACGTATTTTGAGTTTTTGCTTGAGCGAGGATTTGAAAAAAATGCAGTTGCCCAATCTCCAACACCACAAGGGCAACGTAAAATATTGAAAAGTAAAAACCAGTGATCCTCTTTAGTTGCAATAAGCAAGTGCCAGGCAATCAGCTTGCCAAGCCATATTTTTAAATATCTGAGAAGTCCTCATTAGGGCTCAATTTGCGCATGAACGTGAACAAAATTGATATAGAGCGCTTCAAATGGGCTACATAAGGAATTACAGCAGCGTCGTGAACTTTTCGCAGTTCGATTTGTTCATTTAGTGTAAGCATTGCCAAGCAATTAGGTGAAATTATATCCTCGATCGTTCTGTCGATCTTTACTTTAATAATTTTTGCCTTGATGAGATTTGTTGCATGAATGTTAAAGACTAAATCATAGAGATGGGCCAAGGAGCGGAGGTCCTTTCCAAAATAAGGTGAGCAACTTTGTACGTGACACTTTCTTTCAAAATCACACCATCTCTGCGAAAGGGATTTTGTAACTTGAGCCTGGGTCCATATGTGTCCTTGTGCCTTTTCTACACGTGTTTTTTGCTTTTTCCACATCATACATATTACCAGTCAGTTTGCTTTGTGGCGCTTAATACAGGGCGTGATTTTCGTATGTCTCCAATAAAGAGTTTCATAAGAAAATCCAACTCGAATTGTTTGACCATGTCTAACTCAGCGCAATGCTATAGTTCCTTTTGTTGTTCGCAAATAAGAGGCCGTAACTGCGTGTTGGCGAAACACTATTTTGGTGTTGCAACACTTTTTGCTCATATATTACTTTAGATGTGGTTTCGATATATTGTAATGGCTCAATATTGGGATATTGTGCTATTGGCAGCATCTTCGCGTGTGCAAGTGCAAGTGTACTTGTGCTCACTGCAGGCGCTGTTGCCGTTGAAAGCACCTCTATTAGTGGTGTGGCAGCTTTTGCAGTGACCTCTTGGCCAGTTAGCTGTGCAGCGAACGACACTTGCTCTGGTAGAGACTCGGCGTAATTTTCTTCAATTGCTCCATTGCAGTCTATGTCACCACTTACAATATTTTGTGATCCTGCAGCTTTTTGTTCATCAAAGTCCGCGGACCGATTATACGCTTGAGCTAAAAAATGTACTTGTTGCATTTTCCAATGTTTCAGTTGCGTTCAATTGTGCTGGCACATATTGCTTCGGATTTTTGTTTAATTGTTAAATGTATTAATTTATCTAAAATATGCGCAACTTTTGCTTTCTTAGTATCATCATTAAATTGCTAAATTTTATTAACATTCTAAACATAAATCTTTCAATTCAATTGTGCTACGCTGAAAACCTTGTATACATTCCTCCAAAAATTCAACTGTTAAATGTGGTTCATTGGTTACTAATTTTTCGCTAACACATTTAATGAATATTGTATTATTGGAAGGTATGCATAGACCTTGTGTCTCCAATAGTTGACCTTCAATTTTTAAATCAAAAGATGCTGTCAGCGCACGGTATCAAGGTTGGTTAAAATAACCAACAAAATTAGACCACGCTAACAGACGAAATTCAACTCCGTTTGTTTGAATAAAAATACGTTTAAGCACTCGCGGTTCGGGCCGCAGTGCGCCAAATATAACCAAAAAATATTGGAGGGATTCTGCTATAGGCAGAAGGAGTCTCTCTTCAGATTATTATAAATCTTTGATTTTTAAAAATTGGATTATCTTGACAAAATTCCTGTTGGCCTCGTGCCGTTGGCCGAGTGCATATG
>JARSSU010011857.1:0-5000 GCA_029619165.1 Eurosta solidaginis
TCGCTTTTTTTTATTTTATATTTTTTTTTTTTTTTTTATTTTTTTTTTTTTTTATGTGTAAATTCGTCCGAATTGACTCTTGACCTTTACTATATGAACTCGGTTTTAATATACGTTATGTAATTATTATCCAGGGTCATCAATTAGGGTGCGAATAGTGGCGACAAAGTTCGTATTGAAGGGAGTGCGTCATTTGGGTATGAGAAACCCCCCCCCCACCCCCCCCCCCACACATAAAATTTTATCATTTTTTGAAATTGTTTTCACAACCTGCAGCTCTTCTAGTTTTCCACTTCTGTGAAAAACGTTGACCCCCGTTACCACACTACGAGAATTTAAGTTTCCGAGTCAGATCTTGTTTCTATTATTTTTGCTTAAAAGTATAATGTAAGCGTTTATCTGCGTAAGCAGATTCAAGCCCACCTTTCGTCGAAAGTTGAAAAGCATGAGGGAGACAAAAGAAGGAATGTTTTTACCAAACTAATTTAAACCATACATTCAGTCTTAATAACATCATTGTTGAAGCCATGTATTTTATACTTACTTTTATATAAACCGTATTTCATGTACCTAGTATGACATTCTTAAGCCACTTTTTTAGAGGCAATATTAATTTTTTGATGTTCCTGTGTGTTAGTTAGGACTTGTTACATTTCTTCTGTCCATTTTTTATAATTGTCTGTTTCGATATAAAGGCAGCTGGGGAGATTTCTCTTATAATAGATTGATTTGAGTAGAATCACTATACAAAGCATTCGTGTAGCACTAGCTTAGCCGATGTCTGAATTTGCCACAGCCATGATTACATCTGTCGCATTCCCTTTGATATGAGGATTTAATTTGGCTAGCATTCTTTGTTGTTTGGCGCTGTTAAATCGAGCAGAAATATGTAGATTCACGGCCTCTCTTTACCGCAGCTTGACCCATATTGATTGTGGTTATAATTTGCCCGATTTTGGTCACCATCCACTCTCGAGGTCGGGATCATTATTGTTCCGGGAATGTTGTGTGGTTGAGAGATTTCGTGCTCACTTAGTGCAAATCTAAAGCGACTGCTGTATTAGCCTCTCAAGTTTAAATCACGTGTTTTGAAAGATTGTCCTTTAGCACTCCATATCAGTGCCACGGATTTCCCTTCACTTATTTGTCTTAATTTATTGGCTAATAACTATAATCGTGTAATGCCTTTACTACTGTTACCTTCATATTTTTTTCTAAGAAATTCATTGTTTTAGGCCATGTGATGGGGTCTGTATTGCGCCTATAGAAACCGTAGATATCGGTTGTTGCCGTTTGATTTGTCTGGTTAAGGTACTGTCCCATATGTTATAAGGTGGTTTCATCGCACTGTGTTGTACCTGCCCCTATGCTCTTACTTATCCTATATGCCTCCATTCTCATGGCATCTAGGTAAGTTTTTTGACACATCACGTTATGCGCTTGATCAATCGTAAATATTAGTCTAGCCGTCTTCACAAAGTTTTTGTCCTACTCTGTTACATTAGTCACGATGTGCAGATGGAAACGAGATAGTTGTTTATGTAGTTGACTTTCAAATGGTCATGTTGCTTGTCTCAAAGGCTTTATTTGTAACCTGTAGACAAGCTCCTCTGATCACTAATACTCCAACCAGCCCGTTTTGTTCTGCTTTACTATCTCTTTTGCCTATCCATACAATTCACCCTAATTGCAGCAATCATGTTTTATTGATACTTGGCATTATATTTAAATTCTCTACGAAATAGTTGTAGGATAAACACACAAAAACAATATATAAAATATTTGAATATTTTTATATGATTGTTGTACGCAAACCTCTCGTGCAAGGCTTATGTGGAGTTTTAAAAATGTCAAGTGTTAGTCTTGTATTTTTTCTTGTTCCTTCTTTGCTTTTAAATTATCGTGTCTATTTGTATTAATTATCGTATCTATTGTTTAATATTTAACATTTAGTTTTGTACGTCGAAATTGTCATATACAAATTTTTTTTTTGCTATACTTTGTACTTATAATTGTATTAAAATATTTGTGTAATAAAATATGATTGACCCAGTTTATATCCTTGATATCTTTCTAAATGACTTGATGTTTGAGGTCTCCCATATTGTTTATGTCACGTTAAACTTTACGCACTACTTTGTTCCTACGTTTGACGCCAAATTTATAATGAATCGAGTTTAAAGTTTTGACAACATAATTTATGACCGTATGTAGCGTCGCTTGCTTGGACGGTTGAGTAGTTCAATATCTAAATAAATTGTTGCAAACTATTCAGAATTTTTGTTTAATCTATAACCTTCTTAGACCGCCACCGTGTCTGCAGTTCGCTGGCTGTTATTACTGCAGTGTATGGGAAGAGAATAGATAGATTAAGTCAAGATCATGTGTTAGGTTGGAGTACACACAAAAGTTTTCTCTGATAGAGTTCTTGACTAAAGCAAAAGCTGTCTAGGATACTTTAACTGTGTATTGTGTTGCTGTATAGTGTTCGTTGACAGCTGTGTCCATTCACTTACAATATGATGTGTGACTTATGTTTGTGGACAAGCTACTAGAAGCGAGCACAGTATTATATTGCATTCATATTGTATCAAATATAAGTGTGATGGTATAATATTATATGATCCTGGCACCTTGACCAAAAATTTTAGTAAAACATCATACATTTTTTTACACAATGCGATTCCAAAAGGAATGTAACGTATTGGTTGATATTTATCATTGCAGTAAAGATCTGTATAATAATTTACCTGTTTTCACCGCATATGAAAGAATAATACTTGAGTGTCCTTTCTACTGTTATGTCAATTATGAATTATGTGAGTCATAATAGTAACATTTGTTTGTGTGTACCAAAAACTTGCAGACATGTGTGCTGTTTGGAGTCGTCTTCTATTTTGCTAAAGTTCGTATTTTGGTGTATTCTTGTCTGTATATGTGTCCGTTTGGTATGACCGCCATGGTGTAATGTTATGCGTATCTGTCAGACGGTACAGTATCAATAGATCCCAAGTTCAGATGCACTCCCGCGGGCAATAGCAACGTCCAAAATTTTTGTAATGAAACAATTGGTTTTTTGTCAATTAAAAGAAAATTTTGTTCTCATGCTGTGTGGTTCGCTCTTCTTCCGGAAGTTGTTGATTTGGGTCCCCCGCAGAAAATTGCCTCATAGATTGGTTTATTTTCTGTCCTAATTGAAAAAGCTCCAGTGTTGAAAACTTCACCTTGTCCTTTGCAGAATGACCGTCGGAGTTTATTGTCCGTATATAAATAAAGTAGGTGTTCCTGTCCCGCCTAATTGTAGGAATAATTTGTAAATATTATTAAGTAACAGGAGCACGACTGCAAGATTGGTTAAGAGAATGCGGCCTAAAACCGTATCGTGAGGTTGTATTGCGCGTCTTTTCTTACAAATATTTGTTTATTTATTGTTAATGTATTTGCTAATGTGTTGTGCATTTAAGGCTATTAAACATGAATTGTATAACTATTAAGGATTTTACCTGCTGAAGTTTCTTATGTACAGGAATAGTGATCACGGGGCGGTACAATCCCAATACCGAACAAGTTTTGTTATTCTGGTACACACGAATTTGATGATAATCTTGTACTATAGTTAGCCTTTAATGCTAGAGACCACAGGGATTCCGACTTGTGGAGAATGTGTCGGAGGGGACGGGACGAGGATCTGTGTTGGGTATCCGTGGACTGTATGGTCTAGACTGTGTAAAATGGTAACTGAATGACTGGAAATAATGGTATAGAGAATTGATATGTAAGGATATTATGTAAAGAAGAGGGATTAAAATAGGGTTCTTATGGCATCGATATAAGTAGAAGAGATCTAGGGCATAAAGATACAACGTCCTGGTGGTGTCAGCTGTAGTATATTGAAAAAGCCAATGTATGTTAAAGATCAATAAAAATATATCTTAGACAAAGATCATGCACCTATTTAATATGTCTGTACAGCAACCAAATGTCCAGTTGCAATCTTGACTATTGTCAAATTTTATTCACATAATATTAATATCTGTAAATACCATGGGATTTGCTATTAATTTGAGTTTAAAATTTATTAATATATAGGTATAGCATTATTAGTACGATTATAACTATGCCCTAAAGTTGCTCACACAATAATTGTAATAAATATTTATTTTTTTTGCTGTTATATATATCTTTGAATTTGTGGTGCTTGTCCATGTGGCCGCTATGCAGAAAATACTATGTTACGTTGAGTAAATTGTTTAATACACCTAGGATATGTAAGCTAACTAAGCTCTTATGTATGAACAGTTCTGTCTTATCTATGCTTAGGTACACATATATGTGGTTGAAAATGCATTAGATTCATAATGAGTTTTTAACGTTTATGATACTCTGTTGATTACGAAAAATATGCATTAACTTATGTATGGTTGTTGGTGTTTGTGTTTTTTAATTGTATGTGATAGATAGTTTGTCGGCCGGGCATCAATTGATCGAGGTATGCACTAAGTATATGTCAGCTTTGTGGGGTAGTATGGAGGTATAGACTGATTATTTCCGTTATCAGATTTTTATATTTGTCTTGCATATTTGAAAGAAATTTAAAGGCAAAAATCTATTTATTATTAGTCTACTCAAATTTACTAATTAAACTTGTTTACTTACTTGAAGGGCGTTAGACGTGTAACAAGGTGCGACGATTCTGCCCAACTGCGCTAAATTCGCCCTCTAACATCTGGCGCCACAATTGGTCACATCCAAGGGAGGTTTAATCGTTTCCGCCTGTCCTCCACGGAAGTGGAGAGCATCCTCTGTTCCTCTGCATATAGGCGGAGTTCGCATTGAGCGCGTCAGTCTGAGGTTAATTCTTTCGTTCGCATATAAATCATTGCTTAGCCGGACGCACTTTTAGCCGCTAGTCGTTTAATTCTGCTGTTGAACTTTGTGTGATGTTTGGTGTTTACAAGTAGTTATTTTGTTATTACTCTCATGTCTATGTTCGTTCTGCT
>JARSSU010011859.1:0-18619 GCA_029619165.1 Eurosta solidaginis
AAATAAATTGCGGACTGAATCAAGAACGCCACCATAGAGTATGTTCTAGCGCTAGACTTATGAAAAGCTTTTGACACAGTAAATCACAGCACATTACTGCAAGACTTGGAAGGGTCCATATTTTCTGTCAGTCTGAAAATGTGGACTGCAAATTATTTATGTGTGCGGGGTCGGAACGTAACATCAAAGCTCAGGGTGGTGTTCTATCCCCACTTTCGTTTACCTTTTATATAAAGCTCCTTCCCTTTGTGTCCTACGACGATGACGACACGATAATGTTAACAGGTCCTAGGTCATCTATTGATAAGCTATACTATTAATTAGTGACTATCTCCCTAGTCTTTCCAGTTTCTTTGCCTCTCGAAATTCGGCACTGTTACCGACTAACGTGAACAAAAAAAAAGTCGACCATATTAGCCAGAGACAAAGAAATGCTTATAGCCACTTACTTATAAAGCATTTGGCAGGCCGCTTGTGTGTTTGTATGGTCGCCGAGCCTAAAACAACATATTGGAAGAAACTGCAGGCACGCCTCCCAGCTACTTAAGAAGTCATCTCCGTAAGCCATTTTCGGCACCCAAGAAGTAAACCATATGAAGAAAAGGAGCATAAACAGGCCCTCAGAGACATCCACAAAAGTTCGTCAAATTACTATGCCCACAACTGCCCGGTGAACGCTGTTTTCAAAAACAAGTATCCTAAACGCGCAGTTAAGGAAAGCAACCTCTAGCTTAACTTCGATCTGGATACTGGAAAAGGTTAAACTCTTACTTATACAAAATCAATCCGGACATAACCAATGTATTTCCTGCTTGTAACGTGTTCTTTTCAATTGCAATGTGGAACCAACACTTATATCCAACCCTGTTGAAACAGCAATTTTTTTTGACAATCTAAGAGCGCTGCTACAACAACTATAACATATATGCATTCAAAGTGAGGTGCATTCCAAGTAACACTACACATTTCGCTAAGTCTGTACATTGACGTAGCTGTCAGTGACTGAAATGTCACGATCGCTCCACCAAAGCTTTATCAGACATGGGCTATGGAGTAAAAAATACCGACAGTATATAAGGCCTGCTGTGAAACAGTGAGTGTTATCGATGTTGATGGTACTTTGGCGGGTACACATAGATCCGGTAAGTTCGGATAACAAGCACCATAAAGGTACTAACCCAACATCTCGGCAACGATATAATATGAACCTTCTAGGCGTCCTGAAGAATTTGGAATTGCCAGAGAATGAATGATACATTTATATTTGTAACAGAATTCGCCTCGCGTAGGTGATATTGACAATTGGGTTGCGGGAGCGTAAAATTGCGCTTATCAACGCCTTGAATCGCATCCTTGCAGCGAGACTGCTATATAAATACCTTTTTTCTCCGGAAAGGTGTTGCACCTACATAACCCTAGCCCATAGAAATTGCTTTTCTGCATATGCCGGAAACGGTAACACTCATGTCAGTGTCTCACGTGCAAAGGATGGTTGCATCGAACGGAGTGTTATGGGCTAGATTCCAACATTCGTCGACGTCGTCACTTCAAAACTTTTGTGGCGCCATGATATTCCCGGTTCAGGGCGTTAAACAAGACATCAACCATCTTTTCAATTGCAATGTTGCAATGTGGAACCAACGCCTCTAACACCCCTATCTCTTTAGTCCAACACTGTTGAAACTTCAGTGTTTCCTCGCGAAGACTTGTGAGTGAATGCAGCTATTGGATAGCGCGACACACTGCTACACATTAAAGAATTACTTTTAACTGAAGTAAATAAACATGTCGTTAAATCAAATTTTGTGTTTTAAAACAAAAGATAAACTACTTAGATTATTTATAATTCTCTCTTAATATATTTAGGCATTTTTATAAATAATACTTGAGAAGTGGACTTTTTGAATAAGATCATCAGTTCAAGTTAAGGTTTTTCTTTACAAATTTTAAGATAATCAGTCCCATTTTAGCACAAATTCAATGCCCGTTTTACTTATCAGAATCGGAAACTCAGAAGTATCGATGGGCAGTTTTTCTATTTTGATAGCAGGTTTCAGGTGGCCATGCCGCATATCGTGATGCTAGAATTAAAAAACAATTGTGTGTTGCTGTTTAAAATTTTACTTTCATAGTTTTTTTTTAAGCAATGAAACCTCTAAAATCTGCTGCAGCTGCTGCACATACTTTTGTACCCAATCTAAGTTAATGTTGAGTATACGCTTGCGTTCTTTTTGCTGATGACGTACATAATCCGATAGCTCACACACCCATTCTCGAGAGTGTGCAAAAATGCTAAAATCTGGACCCAAATAGAGTTGTTCCAACTGAAAATTATTATCGATGAGTTTTAATAGATCTTGCATGCGTAAATTACTTTCGAAATGTAATTCTTTCAGTGTATGCAACGAATAAGCAAAATTAATTAAGCGTTTACAATATAATTTCGTTAAATTACGAAATAAATGCGCCGATGTAGTAAATGCATCGGCATCCAACAATCTTTCATCTTCGTCATAATAACGTAATTCGGTAATTTTTGGATAAAACATATTTAATACATTGGCCATTTCATGTTTGCTCGTTGTTTCACCATTTAATTGTAAATATAATATTTTGTGATTATTCAAAATATCTTTGAAATAAATTGGCTCAAGTCTAGAACTGTTTAAAGACAGTTCTACCAAATTTGGCATATCCGCTAAATATTGTCCCGTCACATATGGGCTAACTAGTTTGATATTCGCTAATTTTGGACATTTACGCGCCATAACCTTCAAATAACCGTTATAAAAGTGTTCATCCTTGCAGTAGAGTAGACTTAATTCTGGATATTCGAAATGAAAATAGAAATCAAGATTTGGACGTTTGGTATAACGTCCTAAATAACTAGTGAATGCTGTACTTGTTGTGTTGCTCAAATTTAATTCCGTTATATGTGGCACCATGAGACGGTAGAATACTTCAAATTCTGCTAAGTTGAGTTCATTACAATTTGCCATGCTGTGTGTGGTGAATTTGTGAAATTTAAGGCGCCAAAAACGTTCAACAATCAATTGACAGAAGCGTTCACTTACAGCTGTAACAATCAGCTGTTCTTTGACATTCAGATATTGGAATATCTCACTTAAACAATCGTCATTTAAGTACTCTAGCATTTTTGTGAAAATTTTTTATTGACTTGGGTGTTTAACTATTGTTATTGTTCCGTTTTTATTTTAATTAACACAAAACACAATTTTCGTTATTCCACTGAAACACGAAAAATACTGTTTGGCGGCTCTATAAAAGCTGATAGCCTAAGTATGTAGATATGTAAAACTTTTGTTTGTTATGTTCTTCTGTTCTTCCGTACAACTCACTCACACCACTGTGTCTTAAGTTATTAAACTCAATAAAAAAAAGCTTTATCATGCATTTGATAAACAATCCGGCTGTAGCACAATAACAACAACCCATGCATATATTTAAAGATTTTTGGTGACTGTGGTAAAAGCTCACTTGCTAGAATATATAGCGTTTGTAGACGTAACTGTGGTTAGTTTTGAAAGCTTAGCATTTTAATTTTAGTGGGACATCTACTGGTGAAAATAGTGCGGTGAGCATACATTCAAACCTTTCAGACTTTAGGTCTGTCCACACGAAGTCTAATTTGGGGCTTGAAATAATTCACTACTTTGTTCACAAAGTGCCCTGCCCACTGCGCGGTTTAGTTCATTCGCTTCTACTAGAGCTGCACTATTTCATCTTACTTATGCATTTTTTTGTGTCCAAAAACAGCCTTCAATAAAATTTGTGTGAATCCATTTTAGGCATTCGTGTTTTTTTATTTTTATACCCAGCTCTACTTGTACACAGGGTATTATAACTTTGGTTGGATAACGGTTGGTTGTACAGGTATAAAGGAATCGAGATAGATATAGACTTCCATATATCAAAATCATCAGTATCGAAAAAAATTTGATTGAGCCATGTCCGTCCGTCCATCTGTCCGCTAACACGATAACTTGAACAAATATTGAGATATCTTCACCAAATTTTGTACACGAGCTTATCTGGACCCAGAATAGATTGGTATTGAAAATGAGCGAAATCGGATAATAACCACTCCCATTTTTTATGTACTTAACCATTTGGAAAACACAAAAAACCTGATTATCCAGTAAATAATAGACCTAGAATATTAAAATTTGACGTGTGGACTGATATGAGACTCTTGATAAAAATTTGAAAAAAAATTTTAAAATGGGCGTGGCACCGCCGGCAGAGAGGTTGTCTTTACTATAAGGAATGCTTTGGAGAAAAATTAACGAAATCGGTTAAGGACCACGCCCACTTTTATATAAAAGATTTTTAAAAGGATCGTGAACGAATAAATTGAGCTATATCTTTGCAAAAAAGAGCTTTATATCATGGTATTTCATTTCCCTAGTAGATTTATAACAATAAATAGGAAAAACTTCAAATTTAAAAAAATGGGCGTGGCACCACCCCTTTTATGACTAAGCAATTTTCTGTTTCGGGAGCCATAACTCGAAGAAGAATTAGTTCAGAATAGAACCAAACGTATATGTATTATTGTGCAGTCACTATTAAGCACACAAAACAAACAAGAACAGCATTTCAAGTGTACAGCTGGGTATGTAATGTTCGGTTTCACGCGAACTTAGACTTCCCTACTTGTTCTTTTTAACTTCGTTGGCGGAAGAAATGCAAGACTCTCTGAGAATAGGACTCCCTTCTTTTTTAAGGGTTGCCTACTAAAATCTAACCTCCCACGGCCCGCGCAATTGTTTGTACCTGGGACCGCGTTTAGCATTACTTCGCATACGGGTGCGTGTTTTACGAGCTCCATTACTACTCAGACGCTAGTGGGCTAGGCACTCATCTTCTCCTTTGCTGAGAAGTATATGACTCACATAAATACTGACCGTATCCCATCTGTCACTTCAGCAGGTCATGGCATTGATGACATTGCCCGCGAATAGGTAGCCAAATATATCTTCTACCGTCCTTCGCGGCGGAGTGCTCGCATTCGAAGAAGGTGTGATGTACATCATCTAATTTTCCACAGTACAGGCAGTCCGGTTTTCAACCTTGTCTATTCTGTGCAGATATTTGCGGAAATAACCATGTCCGGTTAGAAATTTATAGAAATTGAGTCAGATAAAAGATGACCTCTCCGTTTGGCCGCATCAACCATTTGTTCAGTTCAGGAATTAGTTCTCTTGTACTGTACTGTTTTTGCTAGCGTCGAATCGATTCTTTTCGCGCCTGTGTGGCAACAGCATTGCCACTCGTTTCCGGACCGCTGTGATATGTCGGTATAGTTCCCGCAACGAACAGGACAGTGTAGTAAGCCGAAGCTATTCGCAGCGCTCCTCTTCGTTGGACCAAGCACTTACCTTCGGTTGGACCAAGCCCTAGGTTTGGTTTTTCCAGTATTTCATTGCGTCCGCCCAGATTTCAGCACCGTATAAGAGTATCCTAGTGATACTAGCAGTGTTTGCGATTAATCTATTCAGGTTCGCTACTGTGTGCACAGCCCTTTCGCAGGCTTCCCTGGATATGCTCCGAGGAGGTGAGCTTTACTGTCACCTCACGCCCATATCTTCTTTGGAGTGCGTGTGTGTGTCTTAGACTTATTATCAGATTTCGAGGAGTTTCCGTTATTGGGTTCAGAATGAACTAACTTAATGAGATTATCAGCTATATTGGATGCTATCTAATAATTTTAATGTTATCGTTGCAGTAGCATTTACCCTAATTAGAATCCACGTCCATGTTGCCAAGATATGGAAAGCGCGACTTAGAACCACTGTTTTAGTTTTGGGGTGGGAGAAAGACTTCGGTGCTAAGCACTGTGTTTCATTGCTGCGAACAAACTAAGGTAATCAAGGAAGCAGTCTTTGGTCCTTCAGGTAAAAAATAATGCCTCTACAAAGTAAAATTGTTGTCCCAATAGTACTTGCGTGAGTGCATTCGGTAATTAAAAGGCGACGGGAGGTCTGTGACCAAGAGCTACCAAACCCCCAAGCAAGGGTGTTATAAACACCGTTTGTATTAGACGACTGACTTGCAGCCTGGTGATGCTTCTCCGATGTCGGTCAGCCTCGTTTGCTTTATCGCAGCAATGGGCGCTGCTGTGAAGAGCGATATATTTCTCTTTTAGGAAGAGTACTTCTCTGCCGTTCATTTCACTCCGTTGAGCAGGTAGCCATATGGATAATATGAAAAATAAAAATAATTGTAAACATAAGCAGATGAGTAAAACGGAGGCGCATAAACTATGAAGCAAGCGATCTGCTATGCTGCTCCTAGAGGTGGTCATGGGGGGGGGGAATAGTCAGTGGTTTTAGAGACGCACTGACGAGGTGAAACTAGAAGGTAGAAGAACCAGTCATCCACGAGACAAACTAACAGCGAATACGAGCAAAAGAAATTTCGCGAATAGGGGAGAGAGGATTGAGCAAGTGATTGAGAATCCAAAGGATGAGTGCAACTCTGACTGACTGTGCCTCCGGCTTAGGGACTACTTGATCGCTGCTGCAGCATTAGACGCTGAAAATAGCGGCAGTGAGATATTATCAACACGTCTTTACTCTTTCTCTTTGTGCTCGTGCTTTAGACAAGTATCTAACGTAACCCTTGAATCAAAATAATACTAAAAGCGGGCTGCTTTAGTTAAATGTATAAAGTGCAGTTCCGGTATCCACTGGCCAGGCGTGCGGTCCTACCCTACACAAAATTTGTGTTTACTTACCTTCTTTGTGGCGTCGCAATGCAGCAGCAGTATTTATTTATACAGTTGCTCTGACGTAAGTATAATCTCCGCAGTAATGTCCTAGGAGTTAAGAGCAATGATGAGGGCCGAGCTTATCAACCCCTTGATTCAAGGTCCTAGAGTTGGCCGTTTCAAAACAAGTCTTAGATCGGGAGAGTATTACGCTCCCCGTAGTTTATGCCTTCTTAATTCTATCTGGGCTACAGGTTCTCATCACCTATCAGCTCGTTGGCTACCAAATTGTACAGTTTATCACAAAAGTTTTACTCTACTAAGGATGTTACCAGAATTACCATAAAAACATGGTGTAATAAATTATTCGCAAGTAACTCCTGTCCCACACTTTGCTGAAAGCCTAGCAAGGCCTCAGTTTACTTGATATCTTCTTAAATTTTAAGGCATATTTGGGCGATAGTGCGTCTATAATATTTACTGTCCGTAACTTCGCCAAAACTTGGACAGCGCATGGGGACTCCCTTTGTCTTGCAAATGATGCACGGATTGCACGGAATGCATGGATTGCACGGATTGTAAAGTCCAATAACAAAACACCCTGTTGTTGTAGCGATAAGGTTGCTCCCCGAAGGCTTTGGGAAGTGTTATCTATGTGATGGTCCTTTGCCGGATACAGATCCGGTACGCTCCGGTAACACAGCACCATTAAGGTGCTAGCCCGACATCTCGGGAACGATTTATATGGCCACATTAAACCTTTAGGCTATCCCTCCCTCCCCACCCCCAAGTTCCATGAGGAGCTTGGGGTCGCCAGAGCCTCGTTTGTTAATGAAACATGATTCGCCTCAAACAATTTTATGCCATCGAAATAATTTGTAACATGCTCAAACCTATGTAAATCTTCGCGCAACGAATTGTAGGAAATACAAATCAACATTGTTTCAAAGGTATTTCTCCCAATCTTCTCATTTCGCGCAATTGTTCTTCATATTTTGTAGTATTTTATGTACCAGTTTTTCGACGCTTCTTACTGGTGTATGCTATAACTCCTCAATGGGGTGGTCTCATAGTCTTGTATATTTTGTCGTGGGATAAAAACAACTCTTGAAAACCTCCAATATAACTATGAGTCATGTAACATGCGTGAATATAAATTTTGCATGTTTTTAGGCGCAACTGAAATTTTCCTTTTTAAGAAATTTTTGCAGTAGTATCGAAGTTAAGTCCTACTGGTAATTTTGTTAGAGCCGCCCCGGTATTCAAAGAATAGGCTATTGCCAACAGCATAATCAAATTTTGGAAATATGGTCATGGAACAGTCCTCTATATACCGTTGACATAATTTTAGGAGCAACTGATATCCCTTTTCTGAAACATGTTTGGCGGTATAGTAACGATTTATATGGCCACATTAAACCTTCAGGCTATCCCTCCCTCCCCACCCCCAAGTTCCATGAGGAGCTTGGGGTCGCCAGAGCCTCGTTTGTTAGTGAAACATGATTCGCCTCAAACAATTTTATGCCATCGAAATAATTTGTAACATGCTCAAACCTATGTAAATCTTCGCGCAACGAATTGTAGGAAATACAAATCAACATTGTTTCAAAGGTATTCCTCCCAATCTTCTCATTTCGCGCAATTGTTCTTCATATTTTGTAGTCATTTTATGTACCAGTTTTTCGACGCTTCTTACTGGTGTATGCTATAACTTCTCAATGGGGTGGTCTCATAGTCTTGTATATTTTGTCGTGGGATAAAAACAACTCTTGAAAACCTCCAATATAACTATGAGTCATGTAACATGCGTGAATATAAATTTTGCATGTTTTTAGGCGCAACTGAAATTTTCCTTTTTAAGAAATTTTTGCAGTAGTATCGAAGTTAAGTCCTACTGGTAATTTTGTTAGAGCCGCCCCGGTATTCAAAGAATAGGCTATTGCCAACAGCATAATCAAATTTTGAAATATGGTCATGGAACAGTCCTCTATATACCGTTGACATAATTTTAGGAGCAACTGATATCCCTTTTCTGAAACATGTTTGGCGGTATAGTAGCTTTATCGATATTTTAACGTCGAATGCCGCTGCTACAAATGGCAATACCAATCGTTTGCAGCGCACATAGGTAGATTTTCAAGTTTTAGGCGGCCAAAAATATTTTATTGCCTATATCTTCTTAAAACTGTTTATTAAATGAAAAATTATAATAATTTGTGTAATTAATCGGTTATATTAAAAGAATAGATATTACACTGTGTAACACTAAACAATTTCTGCGCAGTGAGGCTATTTTTCTTGTTGTACAGCAAGAAGTGTAATAACTTAGTTCTGTCTTTATCTAGAGTAAATTTTTAATTGGTTTTATGAGCAATTATAATAAATTGTGTAACTAATCGGTTATATTAGAATAGACATTACACTGTGTAACACCTAAAAATACCTGCGCAGTGAGGCTATTTTTCATGTTGTACAGCAACAAGGGTATATCAACCCTCTATCTAACCCCCTATCTGCAAGTATCTGCAGCTAAATTTAATGTAGTTGGCAAGCTAATTGTGCCAAGTGCCATTCTCAAAACTATTTTTCACTTGGATGGACTTGGAAACATAACAAAACTGGTTTTGAAAACCAATTAAAAATCCTAAATAAATAGGTTCCTTATCAATTTATAAATTCTAAAAATCACAAACACCATTAATAATGTTAGTATTTACCTGAAATATCAGAATCCATCACAATTACTCAATTCAATTGTCGTCAAAACTTAAAATATTCACGTTAAAACATGCGATTTCACATAGTTAAGAAAAAAAAACCATAACACGCGTTTCAGATATAGCTAAATTCCGATTACTTGGCAGCTAACGCCAGGTATGCGATGGATGGAAAGGGGTAGAATTATTGTTGCCCTGTCTATTCTTAAGCTGTGGGAGTGATTTTTTTGTAATTGTGACAACTTTCGGAAATTAAATTATGGTCACCTAAATGTCTAAAATCTACCTATGTGCAGCGTGCTGTTGATTAGAAATTCAGAATTATTTATAACGCCTAGACTTAATTTGCCAAACACACTCTAGAGTCAGCCCCTATTAAGGTTACTTCGTTATTTCTTCACTAAACATCAAACAAATTACTATTTGAAATAATTTTATTATATTTTAATGCAAGTATTAACTTATTTATTTTAAGAATTAAGTATTACTACTTTTTTAAACAAAGTACAAGTACTATTTAGTTTAAAATTTTTTTTGAAATTGCAGTAATTTTCGTGGTATTTTCTATTTCCTACTTTAATCACTTGTAGTTTGCTTAGCTAAGGTCTTTGGTATACATTTTTTAGTTAAGATTATTTATAGTAGTACATACTATTTATTGGTTTATCAATTAATTCCTGGAAGTAAATGCACTAAATAATCTTTATTTATGTTTTTTTAATATTTTTGTTTATTATATTTTCTATGTATTTTTATTTAAATTGATTTATATTTCATTAATTTCCAATTATTAATTTTCAATTTTATTAATATTTTTATAAGTATATAATATTAAATAATCGAACTTTCAACATGCTCCACTAAATACATACATAGATATTTTTTTTAGTATTAATCTTAGTCTTTAGTTAGAAAGGTAGGCGACTTTTTACGGTATAAATATATTTTATTTTTTCAGTTTTTAATTTAATCAATTCGTTTGTGTTTTTGGTTTGTATTAAATTCACTAATTAGTCATATTCAGCATTAGAAAAACAAATTATTTTATATAACATACATACATATGTATTACTACAAGTAATTTTTGTAGCTACATAACTAATAATTCCTTTCATGGAAGAGAAGAATTTTATGGATCACAAGGTTTGAGTACTTTTTTTTTAAATTTCAGGTTTAAAGATACTAGATTCTAAATTTTTTATTATAAATACATAGTATAATTAAAAAAAAACACTGCGAGCACATAAGCTGAGCATTTCCTATTCTCTTTATTAAGCTTTGAATGCATTTAATGAGAATTCATGACATGGATGAGTTTCACTGTGAAGTGATTCTTTTAAACTTTATAATACTCCTTATTGAGATTTTAACGTATTTAATGCGAACTTATTGAACAAAGATGCACTTTTACTGCGACATCTTTCTTTTAAACTTTTCTTAATGTTATTGAAGTGTATTAAATAAGCATTCAGTATTGAGTTGAGTTAATACTGCAAACGTTATAGTAGTAAGCTTTCACAAGCTCCAAATACTGCAAAATTCCTCGTATTAAGCTTTCACAGGTTTAGTTGGGCTTTTATGCTTGCCGGCGGTAGATTTCTGTAGCAAGCTTTCAATCTTTTAAGAGTTAAAAATTCTTTTCTGGAACACATTTTTTCGTTTTACGTTTGAGCCTTTTAAAATCAATATGAGCTTTTGTGAAAAACCGTTTGCCTTTCTAAAGTACATTTGAGCTTTTTGTTTTATATTTGAGCTTTTTTGAATTTCACTTTCATTTTCCTAAAATACTTTTGAGCCTGTGTAATAAACCTTGCAGAGTTTCATGTGCTCCTCTGGCAATAAATTGAGCTTTTCTGAAATACCTGTGACCTTTGTCGAAATATGTACGTGTGTTTCATTCTCAAAACTGAAGTTGACATTTTTTCAAATTTCCCGTATTAAGCTTTCATAGCTATAGTTAAGGGTTTTCCTGAGACGTGGATGTATGCTTTAAATTTCTATAATAATCCTTTAATGTTTTAAGAGTTAAATATTCCGTTCAAAACACTCCCTGAACTACATTTCAACTTAAAAAAAAGGGGGTTTGTAAAACATTTTCTGCTTTTCTGAAATATATTTGAGCTTTTTTTAAACAAAGTTGAGCTTTTTTAAAATACAATACTACCCATTTCGGAAATTCACTTACATTTTTATAAAAAAACATTTTAAATTCAAAATCTGCCCTTCTGGAAATAAGCTTGAGTTTTTCTGAAATACCTCTGTCCTTTTCCGAAATACGTGTGGTTTATTTTCAAAAACTGAAAGTGACTTTTTCTGAAATATAAAGATTCACCAGCACAAAATAAAGATTTTGCTTTGGACATGATTACAATTCAACAGCGTGTGTGTCTTTAATCAATGTTAAATGCATTTTAATTCGCTTGATTAAAAATTATAATCTAAAGTTGTGAAGTTGTTTGAAGCTCTTGCTTTCGAACTTGTTTCGAATGCCCTCTCTTGCTGTTGCCTCTTTCCTCTGCCCTCCTCTCTTCTCTGCTTCGCCCCTGCTATATGCCTTCCTCTCTCTCCTGCTCCCTGCCCTTCACCTTGCTGCTCCCCCTGTGCCACTACCCTGCTTTGCTATTGCTTTCCTGCTGTTCCGGGCCCGTGCTTGCCCCCTGATGCCCTTTTTCACTGCCCTGCCTGTCTCCCCTGCCCCCCTCCTCTGCCCTGCCTTGCTCTCTTTTGCTCTCTTGTCTTGTGCTGCTTGCTTCCTGCCTGCTGCTTGTGTCCTCTGTGTTTGCTTGCTTCTTCTCCTGTGTGCTTCTGCTCCTTTGTCTCCCCTCTTGTTGCTCTCTGCTACCTTCGCTTTCTTCTTGACCCTGCTACTTTTGCTGCTCTGCTATCTTTCCTTGTCTTTTCCTGTCTGAGCTTGCCTTTTGTCTGCTCTGTCTTCTTTCTCTCTTTTCTTGCTTTCTTTTGTTGTGCCTCTTGTCCTCTCTCTCTCTCCGTTCTGCCTTTGTTGCTACTCTGCTCCTCTGCTGCTGTGCTCTCTTCCCCGCTCTGCTCTCTTTGTTCTGGCTCTGTACATTCCCTCTGCTGTTCTCCCTTGCCCCTTCCGCCTTTGCTCCTGTGTGCCCCCCCTGCATGCCTGCTGCTCTGCTCTGTCTGCTTTGCCTGCCCTCCTGCCCTTGCCCCTCCCCCTCCTCCTCTCATGCTGCTGTGCTGCCCCCTCTTCTCTTCTTGCTTCTCCCCTTCTGCCTTGTGCCTGTCTTCCCTGCTGCCTTCTTGCTCTTGCCTGTCTGCCTCTGTTGCCCCCTCTTGCTGCTTTGCGTCTTTCCCTCTTCCTTTGTGTTTGCTTGCCTCCTGCCTGTGCTCTTCCCTCCCCTCCCTTGCTTTTTTTTTTTGGGCTCTCTGCTCTGCTGTGCCTCCTTGCCCTTGGGCCTTTTGCCCTTTCTTGTGTTGGTCTGTGCTCGGACGTCTGCCTTCTGGCCCCTTGCCTCCCCTCTTTCCTGGTTTTTTTCCTCCTTGGCTTTGCTTCCCTGCCCCCCTGTTGTCTGCCATTTTTCCTTTGCTGTTTTTGCTCCCTTTGCTGCCTTTGCTGTCCTCGGCCCGTGCCTCATTTTGCCTGCTGTCTCCCCCTTCCCTCTCCTGCCTTGTGCCTGTTGTGTTCCTTGTGCTCTGCCGTCTTGATGCTGTCTGTCTGGCTTCTGCTCTGCTTTGGTTTGGTCTCCTCTGCCTCTTGTCTGCCTCGTCTGCTTTTTTGCCTTTCTTCTCTGCTTGTGCCCTCTCCTACTTGCTCTCCTTTGCTCTTCTTGCTCTTGTTGCCCTCATGCTCTCCTCCTCTGTCTTGCTTTTGCCTGCTTGCCTTGCCTTCCCTTTTGCGCCTGTCCTGTGCCCTGATCTTGCTCCTGCTCCCTCCCCCCTCCTGCTCTCTGTTTGTGCTTTTTTCTTGTCCATTGATCCTTGCTGTCTCTGCCTTTCTGGCTGTCTGCTGCTGCTTTCCTTGCGCTGTTCCTGCTGTCCTCTTCCCTATGTCTTGTTTCTTCTTTGTGCCTGTGCCGGGCCTGTCTGTGTGCTTGATCCCCTGTTCCCCTGCCTCCCTTTTCTGGCTCCCCTTTCTTCTCTGTTTGTTCTGCTGCTCCTGTCTCCTGTGTCTGCGTCTTGCTTCCCTGTTCTCCCTTTTCTTGTCTTCTGCTCTTTCTGCTGCTCTTGCTCCCTGCCTGCGTGGTTCTTGCTTGACTGTGTTGCCCCCTGTCCCCTGCTCTGCCCTGCTTCCCCTGCTCTTTGCCTGCTGCCGCCTTGCTCTTTCTCCTTTCCCTCTGCCCTGCTCCTTCCTGCGTCCTTGCTTTTGACTGTCTCTCCTCTTGTGGCCTGCCTTTGCTTCCTGCTGTTGTGCCCTGCCTCTTCCCTCCTGTGCTCTCTGATGCCTTGCTTTTGCCCTTGTTGTGCTCTTGCTGGGCCCCCTTGCCCCTTGCACCTGCCTGTGCCTGTCTTTCTGCTCACTCTGGGGCCCCCCCTTTTTTTCCTTTTTTTTTTTTTCCTCATGTTTCCTGCTGACTGCTTCCTCTTTGTCTCTGCTGCTGTCCCTCTTTCCTGCCTCCTTCTTGGCTTCTCTGTGTGCTTTCTCCCTCTACTTGTTTTGATGCTGTTGTTTGTTCCTCATTCCTGTGCTTTCTTGTGCCCCTTCTTTTGTCTCCTTGCTCTGCTCAACTGTGCTGTGCCGGTTCCTGCCTGCCTCCCTTCCTTGTGGGTGCTGTCTTGCTCCTCGCCCTGCTGTTCTGCCTCCCCTTTCTCCCTTGCCCCTGTTCTCTGCCCCTGTGCTCCTCCGCTGCTCCTCCCTTGTTGCTGCCATTCTTGTCCCCCTGTGCTGCTATGTCTGACTGTCCTGCCTGTTCTCCTTTCTTGCTGCCTGCTTCCCCTTTGTGTCCTCCTTCCTATGGCTTGCCCTTGCTTGTTCTGTGACTCCCTTTTGTTCCTTGTTTCTTGTGCCTGGTTTTCCTCCCCTTTCTTGTTTTTCTGCCTTGTCTCTCTGCGTCTGCTCTGTTTTCTCCCCCTTCCACCTTGTGCTGTCTGCTTTGCCCACTTGTCCTGTGCCGCTCTCTGGCTCTCTTGCCTCTGTCCACTCTGTCCTTTTGTTCATGCTGTTGCTGCCTCACTTCTCTCTTTGCCTCCCTTGCTTGCTCTTTTTCCTTGCCTGCTGCCTTTGCCCCTGCATGCTTCCCTCCCTCTGTCCTGCCTGTGCTCTCCACTTTGCCCTGCTCCTTGCTCTCTGCTCCTTCTGCTGCCTGCTCCTTCTGCTCTTTGCTCTTGTGCCTCGGCTGTTCCCGTTGCCTTCCTTGTGTGTCGTCTCCCTCCCTGTCTGCCTCTCCTTGACCTTTGTCCCACCTTTGCAATCTCTCCCCTTCTGCTTGTTTTTTTTGGGGGCCCTGCACTTTCCCTCTCCCTCTCTACTGTGTTCCCCCTCTCATGCCTTCCTGTGCTTGCCTCTTTGTCTATGCTTGGCCTCCCCCTCTGCTGTCCCTGCTCTTGCTGCACGCCCCTTTCTTGCCTCTCCTCTCTTCCTCTTGCCCCCCCGCCTTGTCTCCTGACTCCTGTGTGCCTACCTCTCCCTGCGTGTGTTTGTGCCTCCTGCCTCTCCCTCCTTGTCTTTGTTGCCCCTCTTCCCTGTTGCTGCTGCTTTTCCTCTGCTGTCTCCTGCCTGTTGCTCTGCTCTTGTGTTGCCTGGCTGTGCTGCTTGTTTCTTCCCTTGCCTCCCCTTGTGCTTCCGCCCTTTCTGTCCCCTGCTGCTTGCCTTGTGCTCCCCTCTTCTGTGCTTTCCCCTGCCTGCTTCCTGCTGTGCTGCACTCCTGCTGCTGCTTTGCTGCCTACATCCCTTGCTGTGTGTGCTTCTGCTGCTCTCTGCCCTGTCTGGCTTTTGCCTTGGTGTCGGGCTGTTTTGCTGTTGCCTCCCTGGGTTGTGCTACTGCCTCTTCTGGCTTTGTCTCTCCCCCCTCTGCTCCCTCTTGCCGTCTCCTGTCTCTTGCTCCCCTTTGCCTGTTTGACCCTGGCTCTCCTTTGCCTGTCTGCTCCCTCTTCCTCTTCCCCTTGTTGCCTGCTCTGCATGCCTGCTTGCCTCCTGCCTTGCTTTGTCTGCCCTCTGCTCTTCTGCCTGTTCTTTGACCTGCCCCGTCCCTCTGTCCCTTGCCTGCTGCTGCTCACGTCTTGCTGTTTGTGTCCTCCTGTTTGTATGCTTCCCCATCCCTCTCTGCCCTCCCCTCTCCCCTCACTCTGTCGCTGCTGCTCTCCTTGTGCTGTGCCCTCTGCTTCCCTTCTGTTCTGACCTCTCCTTTCTGGGGTCTTCCTTCTTCCTAGCCCTGGGTTTGCTGCTTTTTTTTTTTTTTTCCTGCTCTTTTTTTGTCCTCCTTCATGCTCCTGCGCCCTTTGTCTGCTTGCTCCTCTGCTGTTGTTGCTGCCTCCCTTCCCCTCCTTTTGTTCCTCCTGGTTGCTTACTCTTGCTGGTGTTCTGATTTCCTTGCTCCTCCACCTGCTCCTGCCCCTCTTGCTCCTTGCTGTCGGTCCTCTGCTCTGCTCCACTGCTGCTGATTCCCTGCCCTTGCATGTGCGTGGCTTGCTCTCCTGCTTGCTCTGCTTGCCCCCCTCGTGCCCCTGCTCTGTTTCTGCTGCCTGCCCTTGTCTCTTCTCTCTCTTGTGCTGTCTTTTTATTGTGTTGTCCTCTTGTGCCCTCCTGTGCTTTGTTTCTGCCCCTGCCTGCTGCCCTTGGTTGCTGTATTGCTTTGCTCTCTCTCTGCTTCTTGCGCCTGTCCCCCCGTTCCTCCGCCTCTTGCGTCTCCCCCTTTCTGCCCCTGCCTGCTGCGCTGTCCCTCTTCAGTTTGCTTGTTGTGCGCTCCCTGCTGCCTTCTGATTTTTCCTGCTGCCTGCCGGTGCCTCCACCTTGCGCCTTGCTGCTGCTCCTGCATCTCCCTTGTGCTTTTCCCTTTCCCTGCCCTTTCTGCCCCTGCTTGCCTGGCTCTCGCCTGCCCTTTGTTCTTCGTCCTCTCGTCTGCCCACCCTGCTTCTTGCTGCTCTTCCTGCTCTGCCTCCCCTCTTTTGTTGCTCACCCCTCTTTTCCTCGCCCTGTCTGCTCCCTGTGCCTCGCTTGCCTTCTCCCCCTTTCCTGCATGCTCCACCCCTGCCCCCCTTCCTGCTCCCTCTTTGCCCTGCCCCATGTCTTCTGTCTCCTTTTCTCTCCTCTTTTGTGTTTGTTCCCCTCCCTGTGCCCTCCCTGCTTTTGCCCTTGCCTGTGTGTTTGTGTTCGCTGCCCAATGCGCCTTTGCTGCCCTCCCTTCTTCCCCTCTTCTCTGCTTCTGTGCCCTTTCTCCTCTTTTGCTCTGCCCTTGTGCCCTTGCTGTCTGCTCTTGTTCTGTCCCTCTGCTTCTCTCCCACTTTCTGTCTGCTGTGTCCTCCTGCTTCTGTCTGCCTCCCTGCCCCCATCCCCTGTTCTTGTCTGCTGCCTGCTGTGCTCTGCTGCTCTGCCCTTCTCCCTTGACCGCTGTCTCTCCCTCCTCCTTCTTCCCCTTCTGTGTGCTTTCTTGCCTCCTCTCCTGCCTCCTGCCCCTGTGTGCTTTGTCTCCTCCTCTGTTCTGCCCTCCTGCGTATTGCTCCTCCTTCTCTTGCCCTCCTTCTCCTCTGCCTATTTTGCCCTGCTGCCCTCCTCACTCCTTCTTTCCTCCTGTTGCTATTGTCTTACTGCCCTGCTTTCCCCTGGTGTTTGTCCTGCTCTTGCCTCTCTCTGCTTCTGCCCCTTGCTTGTTCTTTGCTACCCTTTCTTGTTGTGCCTTGCCCTTGCCTGCCTTATGCCTGCCCTGCCCTCCTTGTCCTCTGTGTCTCTCTGTGTGCCCCTGTCTGTCCTTTCTCTCGTTTCCTTTGCTCTCCCTGCTGCCTCCGGCCTTGACCTGCTGTCTTTCCCCGCCTTTGTTGTCTGTCTGCCCTGCCTGCTGCTGCTGTCCCTCTGCTGCCCTCTTTTATTTTTCTGCTTTCCCCCTTGCCCTCTGCCTCCTCCGCTCTGTGTGTGTGTCCCTGCCACCCTTCCTGCCCCTCTCCTGCTCCTTGTTTGCCCCTCCTGCCTGTTTGCCCCTCCCCCTCTCCTCTTTTGCGCTTTGCTTGTCTGCTCCCTTGCTTTTGTCTCCCCCTCCCCTGTTTTTGCTCCTTTTCCCTTCTTTCGTTGTCTCTGTGCTGCTTCTTCTGCCTGCCTTCCCCCTCCTGTTTTTTGTCTCTTGCCCTCCTCCCTCTGCCTGCTTTCCCCCTTGCTCCCTTCCTTCTCCCTGCTGCCCTGCTAATCCTCTGCCCTATTTTTCCTCCCCCCCTCTCTTGCTCTTGTTGCTTGTGTGCTTCTGCTTCCCTGTTTCTGCCTGATGCCCTGCTTGTTGCTGCACTTGTCTGTGTCTGCCCTTTGCCCTTTCTTCTGCTGTGCCCCCCCTGTTGCTGTTGTCTTCCTTCTCTGCATCTTGTGCTGCCCTCGCCTTGTGCTCTCTGTGCTGTGCTTTGCCTGTGCCACTTTTTCCCTTGCCCCTCTCCTGCTCCCTACCTCCTGCTCTTTTGTTTGCCCTGGCCTCTTGCCTGTGTCTCTGTTCGCCTGCTCCCTCACTCTCTTTGCTGTGTCCTTTGTGCTGCTCTTTGTGTGTCTCTCTGTCCTTGCATGCGCATCATCATGACCCTCATCTCTAACTACTCACCTGCTGTCTACTTCTGATAAATACTTGTAATGTCTACAATTTGATACTGAGGAATTATATTTGTGTCTGATTTAATAAATTTTTAGGTTATTGGTCTAAAATAATAAATAAACAGGGGCTGAATCTCATAAGGATAGTGAAATGACATGATGTGCTAGGAGTTGTAGAGGAAAGGACTGATGTAAAATAAGATTAGATAGGTTATTCAAAAAGAATAACATATAAGAATAATGTGGTGATAGGATTGATTAGATAATATGTATTGTCGGAGAAAAATGTGTTATATCAACTTGTCTTGCACTTTTCCTCTGTCACCCCCCCTCCCCTTCTTTGCTTCTGTGCTCTTTTTGTGCTCCTTTTCTCTTTTCCTTGCTGCACCTGCCATTGCTTGTTGCTTTATTCTTGCCCTTGCCTGATATGTTGTGCATCCTTGCATCACTACTCTGCTCTCTGTTGTATCATCTCCTTCCCTCCCT